>JAUMHB010067587.1:0-13685 GCA_032359685.1 Pittosporum tobira | reverse complement strand
TGGGCACGTCTTTCTATGGCATTTAATGAGACGTCGCTTCGCACGTCTTCTGATGTCATTAATTGTTGCGTGATAATAGCTCTTTTTTGGTTCGGTCTATCCGTCTCAGCCCTAGTTGGGTTGGGTCATTTAAGCCCATCTTTACTAGGCTTTGAATTTTCCAATCTCGGTTTGCTGAGTAAAACTCGATTCAGATCACCGTCTTCATCGAGTCGGCACCTACGGGCGGAAACTTCCTTCCATTCGGTATGTTACAATTTATTTCATCAGCTTATATCTTATTTTTAAAAATAAATTATATTAGTAGCCCATATATTAAACAACATGCACTTGTCTCTGCTGGGAATGTCTACACTATTGTCCATTGAGTTGATTTTGAGAATAGTACTTGTTAGGGCTCGTATGTAGACGTTCCCTGTGGTTGTTTCTTGAGAAAAATGAGATTATTGTATCATGCTTGAGAACATAAATTCAACAGTCAGGACTGTAATAAGTATTGAAATTTTCAACTACCCTTAATGTTATCCTAATTTGAATTCCAATTCCATAGCATGGTTGGTTGTCATGCAACCAAAACTATATATCACGTGAAAAGATCCATAATTTATTTTGACAAGTAATCGGGATTTACAATTGTTTATATAGCTGAACCTCCGTCTTATAATTGAATGATCTGCAAAAAAAAAAAAAAAAAAAAAAAATTGTGATCTGGAAAGAATTGGAAGATTCTGTGTGTGTGTATGCTTGTTTGCTTGAATTATAGCTTTTTCATTTTGCCCACCATCTCTTAAGACTTCGGGGGTACTTGCGCCTGTTTGAAAATCGTAGCCTATTTAGTCGGGATCAATGACATATCTTCATCTGTGGGTACTTCAGTGGCATTCAAGTCTAGAGTTGGAAGAAGCACGTAAGGCTGGGCTTGCCCTTGCTGAGGTTGACGAGGATGGAAAAGAAATCAATCCTCACATTCCTCAGTATATGTCATATATCTGCACCTTGGTGTCTGCTGAGTTGCAAAAACATATCGGGCTGACACATACAGGAAGGGTGCATGTGAGAAGAAAGTGAAACCTTCATCCACTTTTTTTTATTTTTGTGTACAATTATTTCTTTTAAAACTGTTTCTTTTATAATTTCTTTATAGAAGCGTTTCTTATAAATGCTTGTCATTGCCACAGCTATTGTCCCAGATGAGAAGATAGAGTCCATTGAGCTGGATTATGATGGTAAACGGGATCGTTGGAACGGCTTCGATGTTGCATCATATGATGCCTATGTCGTGGAACATTTTGAAGCTCGGGATGAAGCTAGAAAGAAATTCTTGAAGGAACAGCAACTTAGAAAATTAGAGAAAAACAATAATAACCAAAACAGACAAGGCGGATTTAGTGATGATACTTGAAGTTAGATGAAGCGAAGATTGATGAAAGCAGAGCTACGCCATTATTTCTAAAAATAGTACCATTTTCAATTTAAATTATAAAGTGAGATATTTTTGATTTTGTGTTTTTACCACTTTTAGACATTGAACCATGAAAAAAAAAAATTCAAATCAAACATTAATTTTCATACGTTTTTAGAAATTGAACCTTCCAATGAGCTAAAATCCAATTTTAGCCAAAAAAATTCAAATTTTTTCAGTAGTGTGAAATTTTTTAGGGGTGTATTTGTCTTTTGATGGCACCATGGTGATTTTAGACTAAATGAATACTTAATTTGATCCATCTCACCGCAAATTATGTTCTTTAACTTTGTTGAAATACCATTTTTGCCCTTCCTCGGGTGAAAATTTTGAACTTTTTGGCAAAAATTGGATTTCAGCTCGCCGAAATGTTTCATTTCTAAAAATGTATGAACATTGAGATTCGATTTGAAAAAAAAAAATTTGTCTAAAACTAATAAAAACACGAAATCTTCGTATTTGAGAGGACACTGCAAATACCTTCTCAATCTTGATGTCAACTCTGCGCACTATGATCCCAAAACCAGATCCATGCGTGAGGATCCTCTTCCAGATATGGATCCAATCAAGAAATTTTATGGAGTAAGTAAACTCACATTTTTTTAATTAGACTTCCTTAGTTCAATACCTCAGTTGCGTAGCTATTTTAATTTCTTATAGCGTCCTAATTTGATTGGTTAATTATCTGCATTATAGGGAGATAATCGTATCAAAATAGAGTAAGTGGTCTTGCTTTAGAGTTCAAGCAGCTTAACATCCATGCTTGGGAAGCATTTGAGAAGGGAAATGACGTTCACATGCAAGCGGCTCCATCCCAAGCAGAATTGCTATATAAAAATTTTAAAGTCAACAAGGAGAAAATAAAATTTTAAGTGAAGGAAACCGTTATGGAAAATTATGGCAATGCGGCTACCACAGGTGCACTTTCCAAAAGAGCTTCTACTAGGACGAAGTGAAAAAGAAACCGAGTACGATCATGCATGCCGGTAGGGTAGGATCGTAAAGGGGCACGTAAGTTTGAATTGACCGTTTTAGCCTTAACCTGTTTAATCTGCATTTCTGAGGTTTTGAATTAATTTTGAGATCGAGCTTTATGGTTTTTCTGCAGGAGTTGTCTCTCACGAAGTGCAAGTACGAAGAAGATGGTTTCGTTAACAACCATAAAATTAAGCGTTTGGGGTTCATGGTGGAATAATCACCAGTGGGGATATAAGTGCTGCAAACAGGCAATTCGAAAAAATTACTGTACTGGTGTCGCCTGAATTGAAGCTGCTAAAGCTGCAGCAGATCTTGTGAAGGCCAATATTGCTAGCAAGGAGGCTGCACAAGGTTAGTGTTTCTCTATATATACTGTAGTCAATAATTCTTCTAATTTTATGTGGTTGTGATCTTGTGATTAATTTGACTCCTCGCGCATGCTGTTGAAAGCATTTTCTATTTAACTAAAGAGAAGCACCTGCTCCAACTGAGGAGAAGCGCGCAGCTTGCTACTTGGGGAACTGACGATCTGGTTCTGTATCAAGGAAGACTAGCTAGTTGAAGCACTAAAGAACGTAAATTCATGTTTTATTTTTGGTCGATTAGGTCAATTCATTGATGTTACTATATAGTATTATCTAAAAATTTTATTATTTTAAAATGTCGTATTACTAACAAATTGTAGAACTAATACTGTACACCTTATATAAGTGGACTGGTATGTTGTCATCAAGCGTTTAAGTGATGTACATGGTCTGATGTTGACTGGCGTTTCGACTGATATGTTACATTTGTTCAATCTGTAATCTGAACAAGAGGATGAAAGGAAGCGCAAGTATTAATGTCAAGTTGAATAACGAGGTATGTTTTTAACGAGGTTGATCAAATATACTACTTCAAATCCTGTGTTACTCCTTTTCCGAATTTCTTTTCTTTTCTTTTAAACAGTCATTTCCACAAATAATATGAGAAAGTTAATGTTACACATACATATAATAGCCTTGGTGTGTATATATATATATATATATATATATAATTTTTTCTTTTCAATTTATCCATATTGACACCAATTTAATTTTTATTATTATAGGCTTGCAGCATCCATCTAATTTTGAACTTACTGCTATGGTAACATGATCTTAAATATGAAAATGACTGGCTGATGTCTCTTGGAGCTGCATCTCTGCCCGGAATCTGGTAATAAATTCTTCAGCTCTCTCGTTGATTCCATGCATTTGTGGCGACGCTAACACCAGCGACTCCCACATATCATCTGCCGTATCCTTCTTCCCTTCATTTCTCCCCTCTCCCTTCCCTGTTTTTGATACGCCAATTTCCCTATTACCGAGTGTAGATTTCTTTGCATTTTTCGGCAAAAACTTCTCGTTATTTTCTTGGTGCGATTGTTGGATATAAACGTTTACCACAAAGAGATGATTGATATAATAAACACGTGGAGATCTCTTTATGGACCGAAGCCTCTGGATTATGACAGTTCGTTTCTTAGAGTAACGACCGTGTGAGTGATGAAGTCTATGGACTTTTACTGTCCCATTTTTTCGCGCACAGTTTGATGTTTTGCACAGGGCTGCCGAGAAAAACGATTTGGTGGTAGGGTTGATCCCAGTTTCGGGCTCTGATCTATGTGGTTTCGTGGTGAAGACCCCCCTCCTCCAGGGCTTTACTCCACCTGGTAGAAGCCTCCTCAAGTTGAAACAGAACATTGGGAGAATTTGACTTTGATCGAGGTGCTTCGTTTCCCACTGAGCTCGTAGAAAGATAGGCATGGAATGTGAAAGTTTCTTTATACTTATATACTCGTCTATACGTTCTAAAAACAATGAATTCGGTTACCTTTTTGTTATTCTAAAAAGAATGATTTAATCTATTATTTTTAATTTATAATTATTTTTTTATAATTATTTTATGCTACATTAAAATTTTCTTTTTTTCTTTTTATTATTATAAAATACACTTCCAAAAACAATAGTGTCAAAAATATATATTATTTATTAAAAAATTAATTTTTTAATTTATATATTTTTTATATTTTCTTTTATTTTCTTTTGAGACGGAAAGAGTATCAATTAAGGGGAGTCGAATTGGATAGATTAATTTAGCAACATTTATTGGCCCTGACACGATTTTTACACTAAATGCTTTGCGGCAAGTAACATAAATCGTGGTACCAAAAAAAAGTGTAACAGAAATAAATTAATTAGCGTATTAAGTAGCCTTCAGTTGCATTTCATATTATATTACTGCTATGCTTTATATATATATATATATATATATATAGAGAGAGAGAGAGAGAGAGAGAGAGAGAGAGAGAGAGAGAGAGAGAGAGAGAGTAAATAGAAATATAGGATTGCTATACGCCTTTACCTCCATAATTGTCCATAAAATTTAAGTTGTGCTGCTTTACCGCTTTGAATTTCATACCATCTCTTATGCAACAGGGACTTCTTCCCAGTATGGAGTTTTAAGAAAACTTGTTTTGTACGGATATTCTCAACTCAATAAATTATAATTTGTAAATTAATTTAATTTTAAATTTTTATTAAAATTAAATTTAAATTACAAATTCAACTTTTTAAATTTAATTTATCAAACATAATCTTTTTACTATGTTTGAATCTATAATCTACGAATACGAAACGAACACTTAGTTAAGAAATGCTCCATGCCTTAAAGCTGAAGTTTAATATTGTTTGGCCATTGACTAATAAAAGCCCTCCACTATCAATGTACAAATTCTCATTATACATTTGAACAAGTTTTACTGTTAGTAAAAATTGACATCCATACGTCTCAAGACAAACCCATTACTAGATAAACTGTTCCAAAAGAACAACAATGGCGACAGACTTATAGTAACGAACAACAATGGGATAAAAGCCCTCCAAGTATCTTTTACCAGCAAATGACTGCATCGGAAAATCTCAATATTTTGCATTTGTTAAGCCTTGTCTAACTTCTACAGACATACTGTGTACATGTAAGACCAAACCTCCTCAAAAGTAAGTTTTTATTTAATATTAAAATAAATGGGAAATTGAATATAAAAATTCCCTAGCAAGGAATTAAAAAAAGGCAGTAGCTCAACCGAAAAAAAAAATCTCCGTTGGCCAGATTAATAAAGATCATATAAGGGCCTGGACACCAGTTTTTTGCATTTCCCTAAGTTTCCATATCGGGAAAGGAGCACCTTCTTCAAGTTCGTCTTCATCTACTCGTTGCATAGCCCACCCATAATGTACCGTGATGATCGTATCCTGGTCAAGTGAAAAAATTGAATAAACAGAAATTAATACATTTCAAAACCCAAATGCAGACGACATATCTTCCCTATTCTAGACTCGATTTTACACACGAATAGGACTGTACATCGGAGCTAACCAAAAAAAGGTCATGTTTAGCAGTACATTCGGTGCACCAAGAATTCAAAGCGCATTATAGGGGAAGCAAAGTATCTAAAATGCGACTGATAGACAAAAATCTTCTTTATTTGGAATAGTGAATGATAGGTAATAGACAAATAAGCCTTCAAAAAATAATTTTAAAAAAAAAAGAAAAACACTCCATATGTTCCACAAAGAGTATATCACTTTTACTGATAATAGTATATGGTGACACAATGCACTCAAGTTAACCATTGCATTTAAATTATTGTGCTACTATCATTTAACATGGAATGAAAATATTTCATTAATATTCAAATATTTTTCATGCACTTCATGTTAATAACAAAGGTAAAAACTGAGAGAAACAACTTTGCTGTTTGGGCATGCAAAACAAAACCCCTAACAGAAAGCAACGGCGGATGAAGGTTTCCTTCCAAGTGGCAATTTTTTTTAATCCTGATAATAAATAGCAATGGGGTAAAGAAAGTACTAAATTTCCACATTACAAGAGTAAAACTTCAATATCAATTCTGTCTGAAGCTCTTTCTGCTAAAAGGTTGCGAGTATTATATATAAACTCCTAATTCATATTCACAAATTACTATGTTTTGGTTCTTGTTCAAGTACTTGGGATTGTATTTCCCTTATTTCACATTTAAATAGATCTCTTCTAACTCACAACATGCTTAATGCTTAAATAGTTAAATAGTTAAATGTTTAGAAATGGAAAATGAAGGAATGTATAAACTGCAAAAGGAAAAACGCTTGGCATTTACCATTCCCCCTTCCGCGATTGATCCAAGCTTATCTCTTATGCAATAAACCTGTTGCGTACGGAACTGTGACAAGTTCGCAGAAAGAGCCATATCAATTAGTCATTAACAAAATAGGGAACAAAAGAGAGAGATGAAGGGCAAAGATATATTATTTTATTTTTATGCTTTTTTGAGACAAGTATGAAGGCTGTCCCTACCGTAACAATTATTATAGGGGTTTCTCCCATCATCTTGACCTCTCTTACTTCAGCATCAGATATATGTAGAATCTGTATTCACAGAAAACAGTAAAATAAGACATCATCAATAAATAACCAAATGATAAAGCTCAAATACTCCAGAGTTTGTCTTCTTACCTTGTTATCAAGAAAGAAACTCTGGCTTTCAAAAGCCTTGTGTTCGGCTCTACATCGCTCAATTATTTCACTGGTACAGTACTTCTTCAGAAACTCAGTATCTCCCTATACAGTCAATCGTTCATATCCAATAAATTAAAAAAAGCACAATAACAGCACATTGGCCTCCATTGCCATGAAAATGACATGTCAAAAGGGAGGGGGGAAAAAGGGGTTATACAAGTACTTACTTTATAGTAAGCAGTGAGAACTGGCCTGACCACTTCTTGAACCTCTTCCAAAAATTCTGGTAAAGAGAAAGATCTATAACAAACCAATTTTGGATTCAATGAATTTGTCAGTGGGCTGTTCAAAATCAGTACTACATATATATTATTATATAGCAAAAAGAATCAGACGCAACATCATACGGATCTCGGCGACGTATTTCCTTAATTGACATTCCTGCAGAAGTTTCTCCAAAGACGCTTTCATTGAGACTATCAGAAAAGAAAGATGATTAACTTGCAAATCTCATTTATGTAAACAATTCAAAATCCACGTAAAACAGTTTGGTTAATATATATATATATGAAAAAACATACTCCTGAATTTTATGCACAACAGGATTATCAGAAACCTCCCACATCTCCCGAACATCTTCTACTAACTGCAAATCCAAGTCCAGAAAGTAGTTAGAACACAAACTTCATGATGGACAAATGGGGAACAATAATCAAATTGTTGATAATTAGAATGTGTATATGTTTTCTTCCTGCTTCCTTTTTTGAAAAAAAAAAATAAATAAATAAAACAAAAATAAAAATAAAAATAAAAAGTAAGTGCATATATGTAGAAAATGCAAACAAAGAAATATACCTCCTGGCTCTTTGTCACAACAGGCTCGCTTAACCCACCGACGCGCTTGAATACAGGATTACCTCGCATCTACGGGAATGCACTCTAACTGAGATCATTTTAAGAAAGAAAATTTTGAATTTTAGGTCAGACCGTGAATATATTATTTACCTTTTGCTTAATTGCCTCCCACTTCTTACTCCATCGTGACTGCTTTGAGGGTAAGATGACTATGTCTGTTCTCGTGCTTCTCTCAACCTTTTCTGAGGTGTCTGAGGAAGCTGTGTATTCAAGGCGCTTTGTCTTACTTGGGTTACCCTTCAATTCTTCCTTTACGATGTCATAAGCCTTCTTTGCTAAGTCAATGGTCTTAGTATCTTTGACTTTCTGGAAGGCCGATGACACAGTGGGAGAAATGTTAGAAAAACTAGTCTTGATCTTGCTAAATAATGTTTCTGCAGTATCAGTAGGCCCAGATTGCTGCTGCTTATCTTCCCCACGTGCAGACTTGCTACCATCATCCCCGCCAGAACCAGAATTAGACGAAGTACCAGAGGATTCTTGCTTCCCGATCCGAAAAGTTTCTTTAACCTAAACAACAAATCACAATCATAAGAACTATGACATCCCACTGATTTTTAACAATTATAAATTTATAACAGATACATTCATATTCAAGAAATATCATTACTTGTATACCTCCTCTGTAGCAGCCGAAACCTTTTCCTTCAAATTGGAGGACACCTATATTTTCAATGACGGGAAAAGGATATAGAAGACGTCAGTACCATAAATTCAAGGAAAGGTAACTAAATTGACCTTGTATTTTCAAAGAGCTTTTACAAATGCCACAAAGTGAATCTTACACACATTTCTAATCATGATACTTGTTAGAAGTCAGAAAGCAGGTTGCTCTGCATATTTAGACTGATGACAAAGTCTTGGGAAAACTTAAGCAAAAACCGTTCCACTAGCTCAAACTAAAAATCTAATTGTTAATTTCCCAGTTAATTTAAAATGCAACTAGAATCATGTAAAAGAAGAAAAGAGAATGAAAGAAACAAAAAAACAAAAAAAAAAATAATTTGGATAACAAAACCGAAGGAGTCACCACATCCATGATTTTTAAGAAAGAGAGATTTTGGGTCATACCTTCTTTGCAGTAGCCTCCGCTTCTGTCCACACACCATCCACATGCTTGTACAGCTGCTCAGTTGTCTGCTGTGTTCTGCATTTCGCCAGATCACCATCTCAGGGCCTCCATTGGAAGTGTCTGCCCAGCCTTGACATACACCAGTATGTCTCAGCCTATAAACAATAAACGAAACTACAGAAAAAGGGAATCCATGATATTAAAAATTACCTAACTTTCAAATCTTCTTTCACTACTTTCAGCTCCTCTGCTTTCTTCCTCAGTTCCTTAACTGACTGTTCGAACTCAGGATCACTGCAAGTAATCGGATAGTACACATGAGTGCATGACCAAAAAAACTTCACATAGTGATTTTGTGATGGAAAATATTTCCCCCAAGCTAGCCATACGTGAGAATGGCATTATTTTGTCACAATTGAAGTGAAATTTGCATTCAGAAATAAACTTAAAGCTGATAACATAATCTGGAATACTCGGAAACAGTCTCATACTGGTTCTATTTACAAACTTTCAATAATGACTATTACATTAGTTAAAACAAAAGACTTACTCATTAGTTTTGAATTTTAGGATTTCACAAATTGACCAGGAAAAATTCAAATGAGACTCTTTTTGCGGAATGAGGGAGTAATAAATAAGAGTTCCAGCTCTAATAGGATAAGATAAATGTTATGCCATCTTATTAACCCAGCAAGTCTTTTAACTTCAGAACCAATAATTATCTCAATATATTATCCAAGTAAGCAACAAAAATCTCAAATTTCTTAATACCTGTTAGCTTTTTCTTTGACCTGCTTAGATAAATCTTTGAAGAAACTCAATTGACGGTCACCCAAGCGCACATTTGGAGCCAGTAACCTTAATCTTGTAGGTGAAATTGAGACCTAAACATAAATTCGCCAACAACCCATTAATCAAATTATATATAAAGTCAGAAATTTACAAATACATATGTTTGAAATCAAAGAAAAAACGTAAAGGTTTGATTTTTATTGGAGAAAAAACCAAACCTGCTGAGATGTTAATAGCTGACGATAAAGGGGTTGTTTGGATAGCAAAAAATCTCGGAGCAGCTTTCTGCTAGCCATTAGAAGAAAGAAAGTACGAACTTGTTCGTGATGCCAAGGTTTATGTTGGGGGGTTTTGTTCGTTTGGAAGATTGGTTTTGTTTGGAAGGCACGATAATCATAAACCCTACATCAAACAAAGAGGCATTTTCTAGTTAGGTTTTCCGGTTTATTTTTATTTTGTTAATTAATTAATTTGTCCATATATAAATATCCGTATTTTGTGGTGAGGACCGTCTTGTGCAGGAAGCAGGAGAAGGCCTAGGCCCAGGACAAGCCCAAGTTGGAGATAGGCCCACGTTCTAAAAACTGTGAAGGGATCTTATTGGATTTATATAAAACAATAAGAGTGCTGAAATTTTTGAAATTTGTAGTATTAAATTATTATTTTTGTTTTAAAATATAAGAGTGTTGTTAATATTTAACAATTTAACTTTCAATAGTTTAAATTAAAATTAACATGAACATATAAGTTTAGCAAATAGTTAATTTTTTTATTTTTTTTTTTTGTTATTTATAGTCCAAAATGCTTTTTTTTTTGAAACATAAGGACCATTTCACTAAGTTATTTAAATATTTAAAATCATATCAAGCTCATATTTATGAGCCCTGAAATATCAATTTTTTTTTTTTTGATTAATAAAGAAAAAGATTAAAAAATAAAATAATTGAACCCACGCCTTTCGGAGCAGAGCCTAAATCTGGCGCCAAACTGTCTACTAAGTCCCTGAACCAAATGTCACTATCCCAACAAATAATCTCCTACCCCTGTTCCAAGTGATAGTCCAACAACTAGAAAGCACCTAGGCTGAATTCCTCAATTATACTACTCTCCCATTCCACCAAAAAATATATATTTAGAGAAATTCGTCAATATATTTATTTTATGTTTATTTTTAAAATAATAAATTTTTGATTTAATTATAATAACATAATAATATAGTTATTATGATAAATTTGAGGATATTGTGTAATTTCATAATGTCAACAATTAAAAAATTAAACACTTTTAATAGAAGAAAATAAAAATAACATTTTTTATTTGGAAGAATGAAAATCCATAAATCACTCAATTTCAATCAACATAAATTGTTTTTTTTTTTTTTTTGAACGGAACATAAATTATTAATATTATTGAAAGTAATAATAAAATAGAATATTAAGATTTGAGTGAATGCATCCCCAATATTAAATTCAAAAATATTAAAATCTTAGTAATCGATATGGAAAAATCAATGTATTCTTACCAAACACTTTCAATTTTATTTTTCAAAGTAATTTTAGTCAAATCGACACTATTTAAAATGAGTTCAAATATATTATCTCAAATGTTATTACATCTATTATACCAAATATTATTCCATCTGTTATTTCAAATTTAATTTAATATTTTATTCTACTGTTCCAAATTCAATTCAATAATTGATTCTACCACAACATAACAGAACACACTCTCAAACACTCTCAAACAGACCTAACATTTTGGAAGAAATGGATTTGGTAAGTCCAATAAATAATTATGGCAAGTTTCTTTACTAATTAATTTTTTCATGGTGGGGCCGATTCTAATTAGAAAGCAAGAGCATAATAATAATGTAATAATAAACTAAACATACGGTCTTTAGCACTGTATAAAGGGCTATTTACACCTCTAACACAATTACACCATATTTTTGAGACACAGATAATGGACTACGGTCTTTCCTCCATTGTTAACGGCGAGATGAACCCACCAATGTCCTACATGTTGCAAGCCCAGCAATGTCTGGAATTATCTAAACTCGACTACCAGGTGAAGGACCGATCTCTGCAGGAATCCTTGTTTAATCAGCAGATTCTACTGAACGAGATACAACAGAGAGACTATTTGATCGCCGATTTGAAGAAGACGACCAGAGATGAGCTTCAGAAGAAGGACAATCTGATATTCCGTCTGAAGCGCGAGCTTAGCCTGATGATGAATCTCTGTCAGGGCTACCGGGAGTCCATAGAACAAACTGATAAGGGTTTCAAAGAATACAGACAGCTCTACGCGACAATGGTGCAATTGGAAAAGGTGTTTGATGAAGCTATGAATGGGTATATTGGTGAATTTGAAGGATACTTGAAGAAGGTGGCAATGCTGGATAGCAGATTGATGGCTTGTGAGAAGGAGGTGAATTGGCTCAACGAATCGGCGGCGGCGGCGGGACATGGAGAATCTTCGGAAACAACCAGCGGCGGCGGTGCTGATGCATGTATGATTCTTAATTGACGGTGGTTTATGTTTTTGAATTTATGTTATTTATTTGATCTTGTTTTTGAAAACTATGGTGCATTTAATTTGTTTTGAGTAATTCGGGATTCTTGTTTGGGTTTATATTGATAATGGTTTATTTATGCTTATTAATCAAGTCTATTAATTTTTTATTTTTTTTTTAATGATCTAGTAGTATTTGTTGATCTTTGTCTATTTGAAAGAATAGAATAAATTCTGTACATTGTAAATTAGATCTTTAATTACTTGACTGTATCGCATATAAAGTATATATTGCAGGAGGAAATTAAGGAATTAAATTGCATTATATTTAATTAGTTACAATAGTTAGAAATAATTTATGCAAATAATCGAATTCCTAAATTTTCTCCTAAAAAATATGAGTTTGTACGTAGTGTTTTTTATGAAAAAATGTTAGGGGCTCCCAAATTTGGGGTATAGTGGGTCCAAATCAATCACTGTGTAGTGAATTACTGTGAATTTGAGATCAATTTAGAATTTTATATTTGAGACTCCAATTAATAATTACTAATTTATATATATGTAATTGGTACAATTAAACATTTTTATATGTAAAGTATTTTCTTATAATAATAAATAAATAAATAAAAAGGATTATTATTAAAAGTAGTAGACAGGGACATTAAGTCATCACGATCTTTAATCTCCCTGGTGAGAGTGAATTAAATTTGAGATTTTCTTTTGAAAGAAATGTATTTGCATAAGAACCACCGACATATAAATCTTAATTAAAGGCTAACATAAATAAGATATCTGATACATAGTCATAGTCGCAAACTACAATTTTTTTGAAATCATGCACTAAATGTTCCAATATTAAATTAAGAATGAAATGAATTAAAGAGAGTTAATATATTTAAAATTAGAACCGTCTCTCTTTTGATCAAAATTTTCAAAATTTACTATCAACCTAATACCTTGGATGTACTTAATAAATCCTCTTAATTGCTGTTGGGGTTGGGGGTAGAGATGTACAAAAAGATCGATCCGTCGGACTTTAGCCCAGACTTGTCAGGATCGGTTTTTATTTGAAAAAGAACAAATTGGTTTTTTTAGTTGACCAAGCCGAGCCGAACCAGATTATGTACCAACAAGTGAGACCCATTGAGGACTATCAGTCCGGGCCGGTCCTAGACCGATCATTAATCGAGCTTTTTCTATTTTTTAATTTTTTTTAATTTATAAAATTATTTAAATTTATTTTTCTATATATAAGTATGTAACTTTCAAAATACTTTTATTAAGTTAGTAATTTATGGTTCTACTTTTATTAAGTTAGTTAAAATAATTATTTTACATAATTAGTTATATAGTTATCTTATACATGTAGTTATATAACTATTTTATATAATTAACTATTTTACATAATTATTT
>JAUMHB010067554.1:0-13691 GCA_032359685.1 Pittosporum tobira | reverse complement strand
CCGGCCAAAATTAAAATTGAACTCGTCGGAAGGTTTAATTTCAAAAAATGTACGAACATTGAGGTTCAATTTCAAAAAGGTTTTTTTTTCAGAGTTTAATGTCTAAAAGTGATAACAACACAAGGTCAAAAATACTTTTAAACCAATCAATAATGACCTAACGTCAGTAACTTCGTCTTATTATCGATCGCTCACTCTCAATTAAAACTAAGCAGCTTGAAGTTCCTAATTGAAATGACATTAAATGCACACAAAAATTCAAAGGAAAAAATCGTCATTATTTGGACTACTCATCATTTGATTGACAATGTACAATTATTTCTCATATTTATCCCGAGGATATTTTCAAAATCCTAAAACACGTCATCGGAATAACTTGTACAGTAAATGGTGAATATAAATAAAATATAATTTAAACTTCATGAAAATTCCCAACTCGGTAGCATTGTTTGTAACTAAAATGGTTTGTGGCATGGGGTAGGGGCATTTTTGTAATTTTCTCAACCTAGGGATAGTTTGGTAATTTGACTATATAAGGGTATTTTGGTAAATATGCCATCAGGGATATTTTAGTAATTTAACCCTTCTGTAAATAATAAGAATAGAACAAGTCAAATGGCACTTGACCAAGTCAACCATTGACTGGTTGGCCGATTAACTCCATCTTTCTCCTCTCAAACCGCCTGACCAGTAGTCTGGCTGACCGGTCGTCTCCATCTTCCTCATCTTCGGCCACTTGACCAGCAATCTGGCTGGCTGACCGGCTCTGTCTTCCTCTTTGGCCACCTGACCAGTAGTCTAGCTACCCGGCTGGCTCCGTCTTCCTCCTCTTCGGCCGCCTGACTAGTAGTCTGGCTACCCGCCCGGCTCTGTCTTCTTCATCTTCGGCTGCCTAACCAGCAGTCTGGCTGGCTGACCATCTCCAAAGTGGCTGGCAGTGGGATGCCATGGCCACACGCACATAGACGGGATCAATGGGGTTTTTATATTTTTGTAAGTGAAATCTCATTCTAAGCCCGGTTCCAGCATCCCCGTCTCAAAGCAAGCTCAAAACATGGAGGGGGAGGGTCGTCTTCCCTAGCCACGACTGTGAAGCCATGGTCGGTGGTGACTAGCTCTGGTTAGACTTGATTCCAAGCCAAAAACTGAACCAAAAAAAATTTCCAAAATTATCTTTACAACATGAGGAACATGACCACAACAACAATCGACACAAATGGAAGCAAATTCATAGATAAGAATCCGAACTTGTCTTGGGCTCACCCGACTGTTAATCGACTTGGAGGTGGTCAAATCCTTACCAAAATTTGTGTTTTAAAACGTGAATCCATTCTAAATCGGTCTAGGCATAAAAGTCCTCAACAAATTTCACAAAACATTAATAGTCTTGCAAAAATCGGATTTCTTCGTACTCAAGAACTAGGGTTCTGTACCATACTGTAAATTGATCAATTCGAGACCATAGAAGGCTCAAGACGATCGATTGGGGGTGAAAAATAATTTGTGGGACTCTACGCAGCTAATTCAATCATCAATTTTAATAAACAGTAACCAAATTTTGACATTTAATTCATACCTATGAATAGTGTTTGAATAATATGAAATTTGGGTTTTTGCTAAATCTGATGCCTAGGTCTGCGTGGGTAGGTACATATATAGGCTGGTTTAGGGTTTCCTAAATTAGTAAGTCAACAATGATTGGCATAAAAAGGTATGTGCAACCTTATCATCAAATTCAAAATGGGTATGAGACAAAATGGGATAAGACGAAGGAATAAAGAATATTTTGACGCCTATATGGAATGGGTCCCACCTGTCTGTCGTCCTTTACTAAATTTGACTAAAAATATCTCGTTTCGCGTACCAATTACACTGTTAATTAAATAAATAGCTAAATATTCAAAAATGTGAAAAGTCAATATTACACTCTATTCATATGTTTTGGCACGCTGCGAATTCAACGGTGATGTTCGTTTTTCCAAACGATGCTCCGATCAAAAGTTGCCCTGAGGCTTGGTTAAATTGAAATTTTGGCATTTCATATCATAGATTTTTCACGCTGATTCCAGATCTTCGATCGTTTTATGATATTTAACACTTTTTAACTTTTTGGTCAAAATAACCAACATGCCCCCGGTCATATCTTTTGTCAATATAACTAAAATGCCATTGAGTATAACATTTGTTAAAATGACCAAAATACCCTTGAACATAAGATTTTTAATTAAATTTTCTATAATATAGTTTTGCAAAAAATAATTTTCATTAATATAAATAAAATTTTATTCTAATAAACGTTCGTTTGCAAAAAAAAAAATCGGGTTCTCACATTTTCCCCTCCTTACAAAAATTTCATTCCTGAAATTTTACATATTCAATAAATGGGGGTACTTCTTCTTTATGTCACTTTGTAGTTCCCATGTTGTTTTTTTCGACGTCATGGTTCTTCCAAATCACTTTGACCAGCATGACTTTTTTGTTGCGTAAATTCTTGACTTGTCGATCAATAATCGCTACTGGTACCTCTACGTAGGTTAGAATGATTGATTTTGATGGGTTGGTAATCGATCACCCTATGAAAGTCGGGTTTATATAGGCGTATCATAGATATATGAAATACATTGTGAATATGCCCTAGGGCTGGCAGTAGGGCTAATTCGTAGGCTACCGCTCCGATCCTTCGCAGAATCTGGAAGGGTCCCACAAATCTTGGGCTTAGCTTCTCCTTCTTACCGAACCTCATCATTCATTTCCAGGGTGACACTTTCAAGAATGTGTATTCGCCCACCCCAAGAGTCATATCTTTACGGTGGTTATTAGCATGCTACTTCTGTCGATCCTAGGCTGCTTTCATTCTCTTGCGGATAATTCTGATGGCATCTTCGACCTGCTGAACTAGCTCAGGTCCTTTCAACTTCCACTCCCCAACTTCATTCCAGTACAATGGGGTTCTAAACTTCATCTATAATAATAGAGCATAATACTATCTTCTACATAACGCTAATTTAATGGGTATTCATTAATACTTAATTTTCAAATTTTTTCTATTCTTCATCACTATTCATTGTCTATAAAGTAATATTATTTTCAAAACATCCTTTCAACATTTAATATCCTTTTTGCATGATTCATATATCATGTGTCCCTTTAACACTGTGGAGAATATTCCACACATAAATATTGGGTCCTTAACATATTTGGTTCTAAATCAGGTGTTAAGTCTTGACACATTGGGGATGTCCATGGGTGCGACTAGTATTAGTTAACTTCGTCATATGTTCGATTTTCATCAAACATCTCCGTCTCATAACAACTTTCCGTTCGTTACTCATTACTATTGAATCATGGATCGAAGGTGGTACCTCTTCGAAAACTTATATTGAATATACTTGTACATGTATCTTTCGTATATGTGGAAAAATTTACTGACTTTCATTTTAAAAAAATCACATCTTATCTCCTATAGGATCTCTGCTAATCGTCCTACTTATGATATTGCTAAGTCATCCGTTTTGTAGACGCAGTAAATGGCCTGCACCACTCAATTTTGGTCATAATGGCTTTCCTATTAGGTTTAAACATAAGTTAGGTGTTGAAAGAAGTACTTCTATGAGTACGGAATAAAAGACCAAAATTGGGTGAAGTTTAGAATTTACTGAAAGCTCTTACAACTGTTGAAAAAAGCTCTACAAAGTTGGCGATTCCATCACTGGTATGTCTGAAAGCGTTCCCGTGCTGGTTGATTCCATCAATACCTTCTCCATTAAGGTGAAAACGATGCCGGAAGAGTCTTGTCCGTGTTTGTAATATTGTAGACGGGATGCTATAACAATTTTCAAAATTCTGTTTGTATTAAAAATAAGTTCGATAATATCACGTAACATAGTACCATACATCTCGAAGCACATAAGTCATTTTCGGAGTTGATTGAACACACTCAATCAAATACTTTGGATTTAAATATCACATTAGCTATTCAAACCTTAACTCATCATACCCCCGTTCCACAATAGAGATATGATAGGTTATTCCAGAATCACAACAATAGTGTAGTCTTACCAACCGACATAAGTTACTGTCCCATACCAGTAACCCATATCGTTCCATAAGAATGGAATGTCTTATGTTGTACTAAATGTGAATATCGAAACCCATAAGGGTAGGGTAGTCAAACTATACCATTCTAGGTTCTGCTGAAACTTTTTGATAAATTATATTGGTGGCCATCCAATATAACATAAAAAATTATCAGTACAAGTCTCAAGGGGTCAAATATTTTTTTTATAAAACATAGTGACTTTTTCTTGTGAGTCTCATAATCTACTCCTTACTGGATTTTATTTCTCAAAAACTTTCCTTTACAAAAATCTACATGACGAGAAATTTTGCGATCATATTAACCTTTCTACATAACTAATTTTATCAACATCCTAACACATATAATAATTTTATTAACATTCCTTTCACATGACTAATATTTCTTGTATAGTCAACATTCTATCTCAGATAATCGAGAATAACATTACTTACTGCATTATAAAATGCATCATTATATATTATACGATAACCGTACAATCATCATCACCTTGTGTTAAATCAACATAACTCTCGGCATCTATATGAAAATACATAATCTTTCAGAACTCATTCAGCAATTAAATACCTGAACTTATCGCATACTTTCGTTCATTAAACTTTCTAAGAATTTTGAAGTTTATATAACTCCTTACTCTTTCCATTCATTTGGTCCATATAAGACTCAATATGAACCTCTTGGTGTCTACATTACGTACTTAATATCATATCGAGACTAACCTCCTTTTTGACTTCTTTCATCATTCACTTATTTTTCAATCTATCATTCCGTCAAACACTTGCCTCTTTCTAACATTAAATTCATCGTAACTTTCAACCTTCAGCCTTGTCGTAACTTTCAATATCGTCATAACCTTTAACTTTCAATCTTACCATAACTTTCACTTCTTGCTTGCTTCTTTCACCTTCTTGTTTACTCCTCAGACTGCCATTTATTCAACTTCTACTTCGTCACTTTATACTTTATCTTTTACTCCATCACACCTTTTGTTTCTCAAATACTTGCACTTTCGTAACTTTATCTCTACTTATCTTATTCAACATATTTGCAATTTTATTTGCAACCTTTCAATTTATTTGCTCAACATTTTTATCAACCTTACATCTCTTTCTGCATTGTCCTCACACTTGTCCCCTCATGTATACCTTTTGACCAACGTGTGCTGGTTTACATTACCTTACTTCATATTCAGTCATTACTAACATGTTTTAAGAAGAAATTTTTCTAAACTTTCATCATCGTTCTATCTCGCATGTACTTGCACATACTATTCAAAATCTCTTTACCCACTTATCTGACCTTCCACCAGTTACCTTCTCAATTTTGTCATTGTCTTTCATCAGCATTCACCTTCTATTCATCTTACACCTTCAGTCTTCTCACTTATGTCTGCATTCGCAACCTAACTTTTAGGTATCTTGACTCACTTCAATGTCAATGAACTTCTCCATTTCAAATTTTCTTAGAGTTCAAAATTGTTGAACTTAACCATCCGAAAAACTCTCTTTCTCATACGGTTCGTCATTTCATTTCTACCATGACATCAAACTTCATTAATCTTTATCTTTACTGGTACTTAGAATTTCTCCATCCCCCTTCTTCCTCTGGGTTGACCCTTCTCCACTGCTTTTCTCATTGGACCTCTTCCTGTTGTCGCTCTCATGTGCCCTGTTCTGCTGGCTGTGGCTCCTCTCAACCGATTTTCTTCCATTCCATTTCCCTTTCTTTCCATCTTTCTTTTTGTTGCCCTTATTGAACTTTGACAGGGCATCTCCACTTCCTTCGGCAATAGTCGCATTCTCTACTACTTTGCGTAGTTATCTATTTCTAAGACAACTACTCTATTGGAGAGCCAGGGTTTCATCCCTTGCTCAAATCTCTTTGCCTTCATCTACTCCGTATTGACTTGGTGTGGAGCAACTCGTGCAAGTTCATTGAATTCACGTTGTACCCTACTACAGTCATGTCCCCCTACTTTAGTTCCAGAAATCTAGTCTCCATCTTATTTGCTATGCATGCTCATTGGGAAGTACTTTTCAAAGAACAACTCTTTGAATCATTCCTAGGTGATAACTCTTTTCTTCTTTACCCTCTCCGGCCGCACCATTCTCTCCCATTTCCTCTGACCTCTCCTCCTTCTACTTAGTGGCTTCTACTAGAAGTTTGCTTCTTCTTTCAAAAGATAAGAAGCGAAAGTGGTTTTCTAGTCGTCTGCCACTTGGCAGATTCTAAAGACTTTCTCTATTTCCTTTATCTAGGTCTGAGCCTCTGCTGGCTTATTACTGCCTTGGAAGGTGGGTGGTTGTACATTTCCCTAAACGTAACTGCTAGTGTGTTTGGGGCCATTTGATTTGGATTTGGTTGTTATTGGAGAATGTGGTATGTTTTGGAATGCGTCTCGTAGTAGGTTTACGAATTGTTGCATGGGTTTTTAGGCTGAGCCTGATGGTTCAAAGGCGGTTGCCCTCTTCTAAGCGGCATGCTTCCATAATTCATAAGGTAGGGCGCTTACATATTTAGATACATATACTTTAGTATACCAATAACTCACGACATAATATAGATAAAGGTTTTAGTGATTAAAGGAAAAGGTTACACAAAAAAAAAATGGTAGTTCTAGGTTACAATACATCGTGGATTCACCGATCCCGAGTAAAACTTGTATTTAACCTAACTACCTAATACTATGGGTCTGTCTTCCCACAACAGTGGTCCTTAACCCACCGATAAGCCTTCTCCTCGCTCGCTTGAGCGAAATCCTATTGCTTGTCTAGGTTGCTGGTCACATGCTCAATGAATGTTGGGGGTCTGCTGGTGCCTTTCTACATTTGGGAGATGATTAACACATCTCCACGAGTTGTTGGAAGACTCCCTATAGCTCGCAGCAATCCTCTTTGCCACATATTCCCAATGTCATGCACTTGGCTTGGCATACTCGTTTTTGGAATGCAAGTGTAAAATCTATTCATCCCTCTTTCCGAGCAATGCTTCAATTTTTTGAAGTCTTTCCCATAGACGATCCTCAGTCGTCATGCTCAAGCGGGGCACTGGGGATAGCAGTAATTGGGTAGGTGGTGAAATGGGTGCGGCTAATTCCTTCTCAGCATGGTGGGTCTCATCATCGACCATCAGCTCATTCTCTTCATTTTCATAATCCTCTTGGGTGGGCATCTATTCATGCTCATCAGACTGGGTGTAATCGTCTAAGCAGGTCCTCATGTCTTCGTCCCATTCATCATCGCTGTTCAGGTAGTACCTCATATTTTTTGGTACTTTCTCGCTATCGAAGTACCGAGGGTGTGCCCAATACTCTCATCTGACTTCGGCGGTTCTTAATCGGTTTCTTACTATGGGTTCTTCTTCCTCCTCCGACTCGATGTCGAGGTCGAGTTCTTCTTCCGTCTTTAGGTCTATGTTAAGTTTTTCCTTGGGAATTTCATAACTAGGAATTCGGCTAATTGCTACGATTTCTGAGATATAGCACATCTACACATTTCAACATAATTGTTAATTCATTGATATAGTTTTTAAATGTATAGGGATTGTTCATAAGGTCTTTACGATTCGCATATTTGAATCTTAGGTGCAAATTACGCTATCAAGATATTTAGAGTTTTTCCTAACGCTTGGATCCAAGGATTTGTTCTAACTTATAGCTCTGATACTAACTGTGATACCCCCAATTTTTTTCCACTAAGAATTCATGTGGAAACCGGGTTGTCAGATATCATCTCAGCATCCTGAGTTGTCAATATATGACAACTCGCCCTGTTATAACTTACAAGGATCTCACATACTATGAATATACAAAGCGGAAGCGATAATATTTGAATAACGAATATTCATTACAATAACAGGGGTCTAGTATGAAACAAAGTCGTAAGACATATATAATTGAAAACATATCAGTCAGACAAATCAAAACGCTCTAGTAATACTCTAACTTCTCCTTGCCTTTGGAGGACTCGCCTCGCTCCTTCACCTCTGGAAGGTTTACAAAACACAAGAAATGAGCGATAGGGCTCAGCTAGTAAACTATTCATGTTTTTGAATTTAAAACAACGCTCTTTCCAGTCAAAAAGGTCCAAAAATGAGAGTTTTGAGTCATAAAACAGTTCATTTAAAATTCATAAATTTAAAAAATGAATTTCCATAATACATGCATGATTAGCGGAGTAAGGTAATATCATGACAAGCAACAACTTAATAGTTGAATAATTAAACACCAATTTATTTCATTTGGCATTTCTGCCCGACACTTATGTTATAAAGTAATCATCAACATAAAGTCAAGTTTAACTCAAACTCATACCCGTATACGTCACAGCTACAGGATTTAATAATGTAGGGTCCCGGCACACCGGTTTATAACAATGTTCAACATTCGAGTTTGAATAATTCATACGGTTCATAATAACATTTTAAATAATCATGGCAAGTCATACACGAATGGTATGTATGGACATTTCAAATAAGCATATTAATCATGCTTGCATAACCAATAATGTATAAGCATTTAATTTATATAATCATGGCAATTACGTATAACAAATGCAGAATTATATGTATGAAGCTGAAGTAATTAGACATGTATAAGCGAAACAATTAACTTATACAAGTAGGGAATGATTTAACTTGCCTTAGCCTAGCTTCCTAGCGTTCCTTGAAATGCACTCGCTTACTCGTACGTTCCTCTTGTCCTCTCTTGTACGGTTGCTAAATCAATAACGACTTAACATCAGTAATTTCGTCTTAGTATTGATCGCTCACTCTTAATTAAAACTAAGTAACGTGAAGTTCCTAATTGAAATGACTTTAAAAGAACACAAAAATTCAAAGGGCAAAATTGTCATTATTTGGACGACTCGTCATTTGATTGATAACATACAATTATTCCCCGTATTTATCCCGTAGTATTTTCAAAACCCTAAAATACATCATCAGATTAACTTGTACAGTAGATGGTGAATATATATAAAATACAATTTAAACTTCATGGAAATTCCCAACTCGGTGGGATTGTTTGTAACTAAAATGGTTGGTGGCATGGGGTAGGGGCATTTTTATAATTTTCCCAACCTAGGGATAGTTTGGTAATTTGACTGTAGAAGGAAATTTTGGTAAATATGCCATCAAAGATATTTTAGTAATTTAACCCTTATGTAAATAATAATAATAATAATAATAATAATAATAATCATATATAAAATCAGAATAGAACAAGTCAAATGGCACTTGACCAAGTCAACCATTGATTGATTAGCCGATTAACTCCATCTCTCTCCTCTCAGACCGCCTGACCAGCAGTCAGGCTGGCCGGCCGTCTCCATCTTCCTCCTCTTCGGTAGCCTGACCAGCAGTCTGGCTGGCCGACCGACTCTGTCTTCCTTTTCGACAGCTTGATTAGCAGTCTGGCTGCCAGGTCGACTCCGTCTTCCTCCTCTTCGGCTGCCTGACCAGCAGTCTGGCTGCCTGGCCGGCTCCGTCTTCCTCCTCTTCGACCACCTGACTAGCAGTCTGGCTGGCCGGCTATCTCCAAAGTGTCCAGCAGTGGGCTGCTATGGCCACACACACATACATGGGATCGATGGGGTTTTTGCGTTTTCGTGAGTGAAATCTCAGTCAAGGCCTAGTTCACCCATCCCCGTCTCAAAGTAAGCTCAAAACAGGGAGGGGAGGGTCATTTTCCCTGGCTACGATTATGAAGCCATGGTCGGTGATGACCAGCTCCGGCCAGACTCGATTCCAAGCCAAAAATTGTACCAAAAATCATATAAAAATTTCTAAAATTATCCTTACAACATGAGGAACATGACCATAACAACAATCGACACAAACAGAAACAAATTCATGGATAAGAATCCGAACTTCTCTCGGGCTCACCCAACTGTAAATCAACTTGGAGGTGGTCACATCCTTACCAAAATTTATGTTTTAAAACATGAATCCATTCTAAATCGGTCTAGGCACGAAAGCCCTTAACCAATTTCACAAAACATTAACAATCTTGCAAGAATTAGATTTCTTCGTACTCAAGAACTAGGGTTCGGCATGCTACTGCAAATTGATCAATTCGAGGCCATATAAGGCTCATGACGATCGATTGGGGGTGGAAAAATAATCACTGGGACTCTATGCAGCTAATTCAATCATCAATTTTAATAAGCAGTAACAAAATTTGGACCTTTAATTCATACCTATGAATAATATGAAATTTGTATTTTTGCTAAATCTGATGCCTAGGTCTGCATGGGTAGGTATATATATAGGCTGGTTTAGAGTTTCCTAAATTGGTGAGTCACCAATGATTGGTACAAAAAGGCATGTGCAACCTTATCATCAAATTCAAAATGGGTATGAGACAAAATGGGATAGGATGAAGGAATAAAGAATATTCTGACGCCTATGTGGCAGTGGGTCCCACATGTCTGATGTCCCTTTCTAAATTTGAATAAAAATATCTCGTTTTGCATATCGATTGCACTGTTAATTAAATAAACAACTTAATATTCAAAAATGTGAAAAGTCAATATTACACTATATTCCTACATTTTGGCAGGCTGCAAATTCAATGGCGTTGTCCATTTTTTCAAACGATACTCCGATCAAAAGTTGCCCTGAGGCTTGGTCAAATTGAAATTTTGTTGGGCATTTCATATCACTTATTTTCCGTGCTGATTCCATATCTTCGATCGTTTTATGATTTTGAACACTTTTTAACTTTTTGGTCAAAATAACTAAAATGTCCTCGGTCATATCTTTTGTCAAAATGACTAAAATGCCCTTGAGTATAACATTTGTCAAAATAACCAAAATGTCCTTGAGCACATAATATCTTTAATTAAATTTCCTGTCATATAGTTATGCAGAAAATAATTGTCATTAATAGAAATAAAATTTTATTCCAATAAACGTTTGTTCACAAAAAAAAAAAAAAAATAAAAAAAAATAAAAAAAAATCGGTTTCTCATACTTTATGTCATCATGACTAAGGATTATCTTATATTTTTGATAGATTTTTTTAACCTAATCTAACCTAGGTCCAATCCTCATAATTTTACTTTAATTTTAAAGCCACCTTAGGTTTTAAATACACACATGCACCAACCCTAATACAAACTTTGCTTATCTATAAGCTTAAATACATTTTTGAGTTGTTGTGCCGCCATTTTTGTCATAGATCAAGCTAGAAGTATTTGTTGGAGGTGATTTTGGGCTTGTTTGGAAGCTCTATTTGAGTTATATACCACCATAGCTAGGAAGAATGTTATGCCCTTTGAGCACTAAGATAGGCTATAGGGGGTGAATAATCTTCTTGAAAAAATATTGTTAAGTTTAAAAGTTATTATTTGTTGTCAACAAGTCTTGTTGTACACAAGACTTACTGTAGCAAGTTGGATTTGAAAATATAGTTTATATGGCAGCGGAAAAATAACCCCAATAAATTATTTCTAAGTTTTGAATCATGGTATATATTCACAAAGCAAAGCAAAGATAAGGAATAAAATAAAACATTAGAATCGAATAATTTTCCTTAAGTATAATATGGATTCACATATACAACTAGCTCATTTGAGCTAGACCTAGATTGCAGCAGTAATAAGCTTCAAATTAAGATGACTATCCAAAGCTTTGATGGTGGCTTACTATGTATATTGGTGGTCGACTGCTATTGGTGTCTCTTGATAATATGATATTTTGGCTAGGTGTTTGAGTCTGAAGGTTTCTTCAGGTTTGTAGCAAAGTTTTGATCTGCTTCTTTAGAAAGCTTCTACCAAAAATTGTCACCTGCAAATGTTGCAGGTTTCCCATTGTATACTCACAAAATCTAACCGTTTGAGGATTTCAGCCATTTGAATTTATTGCAATACACCTATTTAGTCATCCTTGCTATCAACAGCTATTGGTGAGGCCGGATGGTACCATCTGCCCTTCCTAACACTTCTTTTGACAAACGCTTACAAGAGGCTGTTGAGGAAGTCGTATCAAGATTTGTCTTGCAGTGATAGCTGTCAACAACTACATGCTTTGCTGCTTGTCCTAAGCAATAAATGATCTCCATGTTGTTCAGGCATCCTTGCTATTAGCAGCTAAGTGATGAATTTCCTTGTTGCTTGTCGCTCGCTGTCTATGTTTTCCGAAAATCATATCTCCAAGTATTTTTGTCATTTCTTGCTAAGTCTGTGATTTCTTTATCCTAATTAAGAGGTAGGCTTGCTGATGAGTAACCCTTCGGGTGAGCTTATCCCTTGCTGCTAAGTTCACTAGGTACTTCTTGCTATCTTCAACTCATTTTGTCATGCTACTTTGCTATCAAGTTTGTCATGTCTTCTATGCATCTTTGCTGTGTTTAGCAGCTTGCTGTGCTAGACTCTTGCTGTCTATAAAAATTGTTACAAGGGATAATATTAAATTACAAGCAAATGTGCATTATCATATTATAGCAGAGGCATTTTAAGATAAGTCTATCAAAGAAGGTTAGCATTCTAAGCCTACAATGTTATTTTAATTCTTACTTGTCAAATTATTATTTTTGTAGCTTAGTTACGGTTAATAATTAGTTGACGTTTTTAGTTGGCTTATATGATGTTCTAGCATACCTTGTTTATGCTAAATATTCTAATCATATTTTTTGTGGCTGAATATTTATTTTTTACTATTCAAGTTGCCACATAAATTAGTGTCTATGCTAGACATTGCTTTTAAACATTTGATTTAATTATTTCGCCAACATTGATCACAAAAATTGTGATTTTGTATTTGTTTGATATATTATATCCTATGATATGTATTACGTACTTTTAAACTATGAAAATTAAGAAAGAGTCTTTTTAATTTTGTCAAGCCATGACCACACGATAATCATAAGTTAAATTAATTTCTGCATGATGATTACACTGATATAAAATAATGGCCTTTTTCAATAGAATTTGTTATGACATGATTGTGAATTATTTTATTTAATTGTCTAGGTTAAGTTGAGCTCAAAATCGTCTTCCAAATCAAACTCAACTTCAAAAATCTTGATTTTTACAAGTCTTGCTTCAAATTGGTTTTAAAAATCAAAAAATTTCAAATTCAATTTTAATTGATTTTCGAGGATCAAAACTTTAATATCAATTTTTAACATACGATTTCAAGATTCAATCGAGTTTAATTGAATTTATTTAATAAAGTAAAATTAATTATAATCTTTATTGTCATCAACATCAATAAAATACCTACATGAGAACTACATAGGATTGAATTGACATTCATTGAGTATATGTGCAAGTCGATTTTATATATATATATATTTTCAAAATTCTATATTATTATTTTACAAAACTTTAATTTTCTTTTTAGATTTTTGACCCAAAATTGAAAATAAAATATCTCTTGTTGTGTGGCCTATTTGATTAATTTCACATAATTAATTGAGCAATAAAAAGATAGGCAATAAAATAATGAGACCTATTTTTTCTAGAGCGAATTAGGTGTTGAAATCTAAGAGCCTTCCTGATTCGTAATCAAGTCTATGTAATCATTGAATTGTCTAGTTTTTCTTGGACTAGTTCTCTAGATCTTGCTTATTCCTTTAAAAATAACATGGTGA
>JAUMHB010067543.1:0-13692 GCA_032359685.1 Pittosporum tobira | reverse complement strand
TATAACAAATGTATCACATTAAAATATATATATATATATATATATATATATATATATATATATATATTTATTTATTTATTTTTCCAACCATAGCTCTTGCCTTGTGACGGGATTGTCTAAATTAGAGGTAGAGTTTTCACCTTGGCTCTAATTAGAGCAAACGTGGCATTCCACGCGTTAAGGCAAACGTGACATCCATGTGGCAACCTAACGCTCGCATGACAGTATGACATCCGATCGGTCATCTTCAAGGCTCAACTCTGCCCCACAAAACAGCATATCCGACTGACCATTCTCAAGGCTCGGCAACCCATCTTGCCTAAAGAAATATCGGTCCCCGGCATTCGACTCCTAGAAAACACAAACCTCGGCCAATCGGCCTCCCAGGGGTTTCACACCCGCATCGGTCCGCCCGAACCCTCACCGTCAGGAGCTCTCAGACTGTCTTCGGCCTCGGCTTACCCAGGTAGCGAACCTACTCGACCCCATCAAACACGCCCGGCCCTGCCTGGTTCGAGCCCAGCGGCCGAAGAATATAAAGCAAGTTCCCAAACGGTGTCAAATCAGCCGCCTAATCCTGCAATCCTGTCAACTCAAATGAGGCGCGTCATACCTGTTATCAACTCACAGCATGCGCACCATGTCAACTTTATGAGGCTACGAGTTAAGACAGATGTTACAAATACCCTCTCCTTCACACAGGAAGGGGGACTTTTTTTTGCCCTTTTCGGAGACCCCACTCTAACTCCTCTGCTTCAAACAAAAGAGAGTCAATACTCTGCAATCCACCGATAAACTTACCGGAACAGTACACTCTTTTCAAACTCCACAAAAATACTCCGGTAATCTCTTCTCTCTCTCACTCGATAATCAGATTTTCTCATCTATATCATTGCTAACTTAATCATCGGAGAAGAGAACGAGGGAACACCCCCTCGTGTTGCCCGTATTTCAAGTTTGCTTACTCATGCTGCTGACGAGTGCCCAACTAAAAAGAGTTTTGGACTTAGTCGCAAGTCAGAACTATCCCAACACCTTGTATTCGATCTTTTATTAAATCTTTTAGGATATTAAAAATCTTCCTTTTTCAATTCTGTAAGCCCTCTTTTGATATCTTTCTTTCATCTACGTTAGATTGTCGTCATTTGATATCTCTCATTTGTCCATGTTGTATGTCTGACCAATTATGACCAAAGAATGTGTTGAGAAAACGAAATCATTGAGCAAAAAGAATTAGGGATCGACATTAGAACATCGAAGGAGAAACATATATATATATATATATATATATATATATATAACCTGTAAATTAAGTCGAATATATATACATATATACATACATGGTATAGATAGATTCGTAGGATACTTTTAAAAATCTGTTAAACCATTTTAATTGCTTCAGGGCAACTAGTAAAGAATATTGAGCCATCTTTATTAGAACATTAAGAACAACTAGTTTTCTCAAAATACACACTCAGTTAAATTTTTTGGAAAGTACAGTAAAAAGGAAAAAAAAATTAATATAAATTTAAAAAGTTATTTGAATTAACATAAATATGAATAACATTAATAATAGATCGAAAATCTCCTAATAATGAAAATAAAACTCAACACAACCGAGATCTCTCACAAATAAAAAAAATTCAAGGTGTGATGTTAACTATTGGACTATACCTTATTGACATTAAATATTTAATGTCACATCACTTAGTACACTATTTGATATCTAAATTTAAGATTTTAACATTATTCATTATTTACTTGTGATACAATCTCATCATAGATGTGTTACACAATAATGTGGAAAAAAAAAGGAAAAAAAATATAAGCTTCCATATTTATATAAGATATCTGTCTTTTACTCTATCCTTTTCAAATTAAGGGAGTAATTATTTTTTTTTTTCCTTGCTTGTGAACGAGAGAATCAACTAGAAAAATTAATTACTAATTTAATTAGAATATTAGATTTTTTTTAAATTTATATAAATAACAGTTAATTTTAAATGATTTATAGTCAAAATTATACGGACTATAATTAATTTCACATTATTGTCATGAAAAATTAAAAAATGCGCGTATATTAATCAAATCTAAATGGGTATAAAGTACAGTATAATAGAAAGAGACTTGGGCCAAATGTTTGGGCCAGTTTATTATGTTTTCGTGTCCAGCTCAACTCCTAACTCAAGCAAAGATTCATTTGGATCCATTGCCAAAAAAAATTACTGTAAGACTAGGAAAAGTCTTTTATCTGCAAGACACGTATTCAAGCATATTAATATCTGGTGTGCCCATGAGCAAATTAGATGCGTCTAATGGGATAATAATCATCTTTAACATTGGCTTCTTGCGCTCTAAGCGAATCGAGTAGATTTAACTCATATATTGTGAATCGAATTTAATTAAAATAAATTTTGAGTAAATTTTGTTTAACAATTGAGTGGATTGCGGATATAAATTGAACCATGATAATTTAAATTTTACAAACGGATTGTGTTGAACATATGTAGAAAATAAATAATTTAATAATATTTGAGTAATTAATTAAATTTTTAAAAATATTTATATTCTACTAGTTAATATATTTTCTAATCAAACTAAAAATTGAGATTTTTAGCCGATTAATTTTGAATTGAATCCGAACGATTTACTTTTATTTATGATCCAAATTTGGAGGATTAAAATTCTAAGGAGATAATATTTGTGTCTCTTTTGATTTTTTCACAAGTTGCTCTCTGGCTGTTCTCGGTTATTATTTAATAATATATAAAAGCATTTGTGAGAATATTTGTTTAAAAAATCTTAGTGGGTAAAAAATCTTAATGGGTGAAAATGACTTCCCAACTCATGAGAATAAGATAACTTTATGTACTTTTCAAAATTACTGCTTTTTACTATTTGTCAAGCAAAATGTAATGTACACATTTAACGATTTGAAAAATAAAAAGAAAGGGTAATGCTACACATGGGACAAATGAGGTCCCACGTGTAATTGGATTCATGTGAATTAATCAGGGCCCACATCCAGGCAGTTTTGAGGCGTAGGGTCAAACGAGGAAGAAGTCATTAAAGTCGTCAGCCCCAGTCCAGCCCCGTCGTCATCATCACAATCCAAATGCATGGTTGCTTCCAGCTCTTTTTCAGCCTTTTCACACTCCACCACCGCTCGCTTTCATTTATTCACACGCATCTTGTTGCGCGTTGTAAAACGCTCTATTTTCACTAAATTGAAAAAAGTTTGGATCATTTCTTGAAATATGTTTTCATAATACGGAGACCAACATGTGAACAATGGAATTTGGAACGTGTCATTATGGGAATTTTATTTTTTCACACTGGACCTCACTTCTTAATTTAACAAAAAAAAATTAATAATTGAGTTAAAAAGATAAAACTAATTTATAAAATATATTAATAAAAATATCATTTCTTTCAAATTTTAAGCACACATACAAATAATATGTTTGGACATTTTTTGAAATATGTCTGTTCATAAAAAAGAACAACATGTTGATAATTGAGGTGGAAATTAAGACTATGTGATGTTTCTAGTATGGACCTCACTTTTTTAATTTAAATCAAGATCATGAGTTTAGAAGGTAAGACTTATTTATAGAAATATTAATTTTACTTGCAAAACTATCAGTTTCTTTAAAATTTTAAGCACATATAAGCAATATCTTTGAGATGATATATGCAAAATAATTTGATTTCATTAGCTATCCTTTCTCATAAGTGATAATCCAATTATTCAAGCTAAAGAAGATAATCCAATTAACTTTCTTTCCTACCTTTGTGAAGTCAAATGAAGTTAAATCAATTTTTAAATATCATAAAATCAAAATCAGATATTTATTTTTCTTTAAATGGAAGTAATTCCAATTTATCCAATTTAATTGACATGAACCTATTTGGCATAACTTATTTCATAATAGCTTAAAACTTATTTGTTAATTAAAATAAACTATAAGCTGTTAAAAAAAATTTATTGATCAGTTTTTTCAAATAAACTAAAAATATTGTTGTACTCAACTTATAATTTTTTTAAAACTAAAACAAACACTTTAAAGATATTTTATTTTGAAAATAAACTATAAGTTGCAAAAATAAGTTGTCTTGAAACTGATTATTGAAACTAATTATAACTTATTTTCAAAAATAAAATATCTTTCAATTTCTTTAAAAAATCTAATATTTGATTTTTTTAAATTTATAATTTATTATAATTAAAAAATAAATTTTAAACTGTTTAAAAATAAGTTGTGCTAAATAGGTCTTACGGTTTGATCATAAGTTTATGCAAATCCAAGGTTTCCCATGACTAGAATTTGTGGTAAGGTTTATAATGTTGCCTGTACCTACGCGCGGACTAAGGAGCCAAGAAAGAAAAAAAAAACGTTTCCACTTTAGAAGAAAAGGTTTGACTTTTGGTGCATGAAAATCGACCCGGCCTTCCTCTAATGGAAAACAGCCGTCTGGCTATGAGGCGTCAATCGGTTTCTTCTCAGCGCAGTTAAGGCTTCGCATTTACTTATTACATCTTCCCGCACCCTGTGAAATTTATTCCTCCCCCTCTACAGAACAAAGTGTAGAGATTTAGAGAGAGAAACAGATATATAGTGAGAGAAAACTAGGGCTTTAAAGTTTAGAGATATAGAGAGAGAAGCTAGGGAGAGTGTGTGCATCTTCATCTCTGAAACACACCAAAACTGTTAAGCACTTTCTCTCTCTAACTAGCTCTTTCCTCATTTTTGATTAATTTCTGTTTGTTTATCTTCTTCTTCAACTTTCAAGGCAGTTTTGGGGCTACCTTTGAGTGTTGTTCTTTTTTTTTAATTTTATTTGTTTATTGCAAGCTTAAAAGTCAAAACCATATTTAAATATTACGGGTATAGACAAAGTGTTTTTTTTTCTTCTATATTTACTAGCCCTTTTTGTGATATGAGGTTTGATATTTTCTTAGTTCCAATAGTGTAGTTTGAAGCCACATCTTGTCTTGTATATTTATTTCTGTTTTTATTTTTTATTGTTCTAAAACTTCTTGTCTTCTGAAGCTTTTGTTAATTATTTAACGGTGTTAACAGCTAAAAAATTCTCGAGGAAAGAGAAAAATGTATGGAGATATCCAAGTACTGTCAAACATTGGAGCAGGAAATGGTGTTCATCCTTCAGATTCCTTCTTTTCTTCATCACAGATGCAACACCCTAATTTCAACTTCATCCCCAACGTGCCATTCAGCGTTTTCCCATCAATTAGTCCTGTAAGTTAACCCCTTGGCCATCTCTATTATATATGTGTGTGTGTGTGTGTGTGTGTTTTATGTGTATAAATGTGTCTGTTACAGAAAGAAGAAGAGGGGGTTATGATAAAAGGGAAGGAGGAAATAGAAAGTGGTTCCGGAAGTGAGCAGATTGAAGGACTTTCTGGTAATGAGCAAGATGCTGCTCAACCACCCCCCAAGAAGAAACACTTCCATCGCCATACTGCTCGCCAGATCCAAGAAATGGAAGCGTATGAACAATTTCTTAGCTATATCTCTGTGTCGCCCTGAACACGTACAAATTAAGGCTCGGTTTGATTAGCTACAAATTTTCAAAAATTACACTTAGTCCGAGCCTTTGTAACTCAAAAAATTTACACTAATTTTCTCAAATAACTAAACCTTTATGATCTACAGGATGTTTAAAGAATGCCCGCATCCCGATGGTAAGCAAAGGATTAGACTTAGCCAAGATTTAGGCCTCAAGCCCATCCAAGTCAAGTTTTGGTTCCAAAACCGGCGAACCCAAATGAAGGTAGCTATCCCGGGAGGCCCTACTTTACCATATACACATGCTCGTTTACTATCTATAAGTCTCTCTTTCTTTTTCTTATATACAAAAGCAAAGATTTCAGAAAAGGACATCTTATGTTTATTACAAGTTGTTGTAAACGTACACCCCCACCATGGCTCACAGTAGCTGAAGAAGAATCGTCATTAACTATGGTGCACAGTATACAATTAATGTACGCAGGTGGGCACGTACACAGTCAAATGAGCTTCCCAGGAGGAACATAGTTTTAATGCATGTCTATCTTTTAGGGTTTGGATATTACTGCTAATTAAGTTGTTTCCAGTTACACAATAGTTTTGTGATTGTTGATTTGTGGACCATTTCATTTCATTTTACAGGCCCAACAAGACCGGGCTGATAATACTGTACTTAGAGCAGAGAATGATAACTTGAAGAATGATAATTATCGACTGCAAGCAGCATTAAGGAACATTATTTGCCCTAGTTGTGGAGGTCCAGCCATGTTAGGGGACATGAGTTATGATGAACAACAACTTCGCCTTGAAAATGCCCGTCTCAAAGAAGAGGTAATGTGTGTTTGTGTGTGTAATTAATGATGCCTAACTTTTCATGAAAATATATAATACAATTCAAAAATATAAACTCAGTCATTCTAAACACTAATTATTACTACCTTCGTTTTAAAAGTAATTCAGTTTTGATATGTTTCAAAATTGAGTAAATTTTATTTTAAATTCACTAAGTATATTCAATGTTTCAAACTGCACCCTACACTTTTATTTGTGTAAAATTAGACCTCTTAACTATGTCTTTGTTTCGTATTGACCATCGGATTAACATAGTTTAATGATTTTGAGTTCACTAAGTATACATAATATTTCAAACTGCACCCTAAACTTTTATTTCTGTTTTATTTTGAGCCCACTAAGTAGACTCAATGTTTAATGATTTTTTGATCGGGTGGTGCAATATGAAACAAAAAACATAGTTAAGAGGTTTGGTTTGATACAAATGAAAGTGTATTGTGTAGTTTGAAACATTATATTTACTTAGTGGGCTCAAAATAAATTTTACTCTTCAAAATTAAAAAAAGATTTATAGTTTAGTATATTAAACACCATGATATTATACATACAAATGACATTTTACACAATCTCTAAAAAGAAAAAAAAAATCTTAAAAACACTTTTCTTTATAAAAATTGTAATAAAAACGGTTGTGTTTTAAGGGATGATTTATAAATTGTGAACCAAGAAAGGTCTGATAAATTGCCTTATTTGGGATGTTTTACAGTTCGAGCGTGTTTGCTGTCTTATTGCACGATATAATGGGCAGCCTAATCAGGCAATAGGACCAAATCCTCCTCTTGTTCCCCCTTCCTTGGAACTAGACATGAGTATATATCCAAGGCATTTCGAAGGGTCAATGGGTAATTTCACAGATATGACTCATGTTCCAATGATGCCTGAAAATTCATCCAATTTTTTGGGTGGCAGTCTTGTAATTTCAGAAGAAGAAAAATCGCTTGCAATGGAGCTGGCAATATCGTCTATGGATGAATTGGTGAGGATGTGTGAGATGGGTGAGCCTCTTTGGATTCAAAGGAACAATATAAGTGGAAAGGAAGTGCTTAATGTTGAAGAGCATAACAAGATGTTTCCATGGTCTACGAGCAGCCTTAAGCAGCATCCATGTGATCAGTTGAGGATCGAAGCCACACGTCACGCTGCTGTTGTTATAATGGATAGTATCACCCTGGTTGATGCGTTCCTGGATGCAGTAAGTCTGTTAATGTACCAGCTTGAAGGATTTCCAACTAAAATAAATTGACTAAATTGTTGTACGCTTTCAATATGATCTAGTATTGTAATCAACTATTCAAAAATAAAAAATAAAAAATATAATTATATATAGTCATCGAATTTATGAGAAACATTAGATATATGGTTTTACTAGCTAGAAGCACTTAAACAAGTTCTAACTATTAGATAAATTGCCTTTTTTTAGGATAAATGGGTGGAATTGTTCCCCTCTATTATTTCTAGATCAAAAACTCTTCAAACAATTACATCTGGTGCTTCTGGACATGCAAATGGTTCCCTTCATCTGGTGAGCATTTCATTGCCACACACACAAAAAAAATGATGACCTTTCTATTTTATTACTAGTGTAAGAACTTAAATAAATTGGAAATTACCTCACAATTTTTATTTAATCATACTCATTACTGCATTTTTCATTTCCAACAGATGTATGCGGAACTGCAAGTGTTATCGCCTTTGGTTCCCACAAGAGAGACCCATTTTCTTCGTTATTGCCAGCAGAATGCTGAGGAGGGAACTTGGGCAATCGTTGATTTTCCCCTCAATAACTTCCAAGGCAACTACTCTCCCTCTTTTCCTATATACAAGAGAAGGCCCTCTGGGTGCATAATTCAAGATATGCCCAACGGATACTCAAGGGTGATATTCTAATTCTTGAATTAATTAAACTTACATTTATGATTAATCTTTTAGAATCTTAAGAAAAAAGGCTAGGCCTGCAACGCTAATTATCTTAGAACTGAAACTAATGCCTTCAAAATGCACAGGTTACTTGGGTAGAACACGCAGAGATTGTAGATAAACCAAAGCATCAAATATTTAACGAGCTTGTGAATTGTGGTGTGGCATTTGGAGCACAACGCTGGTTAGCAGTCTTACAGCGACAATGTGAGAGGCTCGCTAGCCTCGTGGCCAGGAATATATCTGACCTTGGAGGTACATACTCTTTGGTCCTAGTTTCCATAAGATTAATTATAATGCGTGTATGCATATATTTGTGTTTTAAACATTCCTGCTTAGGTTCGATTATGTCTAGCATCTACGGCAGTTGGACGTCTAAGTCCGGCTAATTTTCATGTATGCTCCATTAATACCCGTCTAGCTAGCGCTAGGTTGGACTCTTCCATTGTCCACCTATTAAAATTATATATATATATTAACTAATAAACTATAGTTACACGCTCGAATATGCACTTACTGGAACTAAACACCCTTATGGTGCTGTATGGTGAGTGGTGAATATGTTAATTGGTTTTTCATTAATTAAGTGTAGTTTAATCTTTGACATATTTGACCGCGCAACTAACACGACTATATATCTATATCTTTGCCAGTGTTTTTTGCACTTTGAGCATCAAAACAAAATGTGACAGTATTATGTCATTTGAGTAATGTTATTTGCACAAACACATACACTAATTGAGTACAAGCTATTATAGCAAGTAATATGTTAAATTATAATCGGTGAATGTTTATCAATACGTTAATAGTTTTGTTATTATAACCAATTAGATTTTGTCATATCAGTTTGTACACATTTGTTATTGCGTAATTAAAGCATTATTGATTAATGTTATTTTGTTAGATGGCTTTGCAGTGATACAATCTCTGGAAGCTAGAACAAACTTGATGAAACTGGCTCAAAGGATGCTAAGAAAATTTTATGTTAGCCTAAGCAGTTCCAATGGTCAGTCGTGGACAGCCCTTTCGGACTCCCAAGATGACACCGTCAGAATAGCAACCAGGAAATCCACAGAGCCTGGTCAACCAACTGGATTAATTCTGAGTGCGGTATCTACTACTTGGCTGTCATTTCCTCACTACCAGGTCTTCGACCTTCTAAGGGATGAACGCCGCAGAGCTCAGGTTTATTTAATTATATGATCAACTATAACTAATTAAAATTTTCAAATAATTGAATTCATTTAATTTTTTTCCCGTTTTTCTTTCCATATAAAGATTGGAAGCTCAAACAATTTTTCGTCTTAATTTATCGTTTGTAGCTGGATGTTATTTCTAATGGAAAGTCGTTGCATGAGGTGGCTCACATTGCAAACGGCTCTCATCCTGGAAATTGCATTTCTCTTCTTCGCGTAAATGTAAGTGTAGCGTTTACTAGACAAAACCTCTTGAATTGTAGTCTTCTATCAAGTTGAAAGCAATTAGTATAACAAATTAATTTGGGAAATGTTTTAACAGGCGATGATTACTACATAAGAATCGACACCTCCTTTCCTTAGGCTATTTCAATTATGTATTCGGATTCAATTGAAATATGTCATCTTTAATCAATAATTTTGAAAAATGTTGTATCTCTATATATAGCAAAACGAATTATATATCTACGACCTTATGGCCTTTATTCAAAATAAAACTTTCTTGTACGAATATATTAATTTTCTTTTATCACTAAAAAATGATCAAGGATTTTATAGAACTATACCATGATTGTCTATACGCATAGGCCTTGACTCAAGTAACACTTTGTTATAGGGAAATATTCCTAGCACAATAATGTATAAATAAAGTTGTAGACTGTAGCGTGTAGCCTGCAGCCATAAATGTGTCACCAGATATCGCAATATATAAGGTTATTTATGTTCCAAAAATCCAGATTAAGAAACATATGGACTAATGTGCCCTTTTACAACTTATGTTGTACTTGATTTACATTTTCTTTTAAAAAAATATAATAAAATTTTATTTTGAAAATTAGTGGTAGTTGAAATGAAATAGTTAGATAGTCATATAATTTAAGTTAAAAAATGAGAGAATGAATAAATTGGATAAAACTCACATTTTTCAGGAGGAATAAATATTCACTTTTCATTCTCTCATCCTCTTCATTTTAAAATAAAATTTTAGGACTAACAATACATTTCATTCCAACTACCATTCAATTTTAATATAAAATTTTATTAAATTCAATTCATTTTTCTTAAATAATAAAAACTAAATACAACATTAATGAATATTGAACTTGAATTCCAATACATTTGTAATAATCATATGCGGTGATATGTTTTTACACATACAGGTTGCAAGCAGCTCGTCCCAAAATCTAGAGCTCATTCTTCAAGAGAGCTGCATCGATGAGTCCGGAAGCCTAGTCGCATACACCACTGTCGACGTAGATGCCATCCAGCTAGCCATGAGCGGTGGTGACCCATCATGCATTCCTCTGCTCCCACTCGGATTTGTCATAGTTCCAGTGGCCGCCAGTGATCCACAAAATTACTCAGGCGATGGAAGTTCGCCGGAAAATTCCTCCGGCTGCCTCCTCACCGTAGGACTACAAGTTCTTGCCAGCACAATCCCTACTGCAAAGCTAAACCTCTCCAGCGCTACCGCCATCAACAACCGCATTAGCAACACAGTCCATCAAATCATGGCAACTCTTAGCGGCGGTAACAAGGCGGATGCCCTGGAATTATAGGAATGAGTCCCTCGACGGAGCCAACAGCTGCACCGCGGCAGCAAACAGCTGAGAGTGGGTAGTAAATGACCTTGGTAGTAGTTAGGTAGGTGGAGTGTGTTTAAATGTGTGTATGTCTCGGAAATGGACGGTGAGGACTAAGCAGCCGTTGTTCGGTAACTTTGAGAAGTCAGGAGCGCACCAGAAGTGATCCTTGAGAGCTGACTTGGTTAATTAGGCCCAAACGGTCCACGTGGGCTGGGCTAATGAGCTTGCTTAACCAGTCAGCAAAGGTTGTGGTTCGGGATTTGACTTCTTAATTTCCTGTTAACTGGGCATTTGTTTTCTTGAAGTTTTAATTTTTAAAGAAATTAGATTCGATTGAGTGTGCACATGATTGTATTAAAATATTATTTATATAATATATAATTATAAATAAATATTTTAATACAATTAACATAATTTAATACTATCATGTGAAACTGATATAATTCAATTAAAGGATACTTTTGCAAAAAAGTACATATCGGCTAAAAATCAGAATTTGAAGAAGTTAGTTGCATACTTTGAAACGTTGGGCTTGGTTTCTAAAGGGGATTTTTTTAGAGTGAATTTTGCAGCTGGCCCTTAATTAATAATTAAATTAAATTAATTTAAAATAAAATAAAATTTATTTTAAACTCGATAAATTTTACAAATCAAATTTTAACAACTCGATATTTAACTTAATTTGGTGGTTTATATCGCTACTTATTATTTTAGAAGAAAATAAAAATAAAAATAAATCTTTAATATATAGAAGTTTTCATATAAAACTCTGTTGTTTATATCGTTATTTATTATTTTAAAAGAAAATAAAAATAAAAATAAATCTTTAATATCTACAAATTTTTATATAAAACTACTATTGCGGGACGGAATAGTACAAGTAACATATATCTATATTATACAACTTATTAACTCATTGATTCTATCTTCGATAGTTTCCTTCGGCTTGACTGAACGCATTCTTGAATATGCAGCCCTTGTCATGTGATAGTTTAATGGACCTATATATTAACAGTATCAAAAACCTTGTTTCAACGACATCAAATAGATAGTTTAAGTTACATTGTGATAGGCATATGTTAACATATTTTTACTGTGATTTGATAATGCTTATTTATTTGTAATATTATTTTTTTGTAATAATTTTTATAAATAACAAAGATTATGGCACAATAAATAGGAAGAACATTCAAAAGACAACAAACAACGAGATGTTTTGGATATTAAAGCATTGAAGGTAACAAGTCATAAAGATTGGAAGATATTCAAGTTTCCCATAGCAGACAACTAGTGACTTGAAGCTTCAAGATAAGAAAAATAACAAAGCAAGCCATACAATAAGGCAAGATTGGAAGATATTCAAGTTTTCCATAGCAAACAACAAGTGACTTGAAACTTCACATCAAGATAAGAAAAGTAGCAAAGTAAGATTATTTGAGCACATGGAAGTCAACAGCATTTAGTCGATGAAGAGCTAGATTATTTGAAAAAGTGTTGCTGCCAAGGATCGAAGTCACAACAGAGCTTGTTTGTCTCAATTGTTGATAGTTAATGTAACAATCCTGAACTTAAACACACTGGCCCAAGAGTACCAATCAAGTCCACTGGCCCACCACAAGCCTGATCCAAAACCTTAAGATATTAAATACTTTTAGTAATGAGTTAAGACTTATATAAGGTCATTATTATTTTCAAACTCATCTGATTTGGGACAGAGTATCAATCTTCTCCACTTAAGTACTTGACGTCCCCGTCAAGTCCAAACACAAATTAAATTAAACTCCGGACAATGTAACCATATACTTAAGACTCTTTAACGACTTCAGTATTGCGAGAGTTGTTCAAAATATATATGATCTTTGGCCTTAAGAGTTTATACTTTTCCCTCAATGGAATGGGGTGAAAATGTTTATGCTGCATGTAGAATTGACATCGGAATTAGGTACAAATTTGATCCCATTCTATTTGAATCATTTAATGATTCAATAATTTTTCTTCCTTCCTAAAAAATCACAATATCTTAAGGAGATTTTTGTGTCAATAGCAAATAACACTTAAATCATTTATTTCAGAAACATCACATTCTTTCAATTTTAATTTTCACATACTAATTTTCAGAAATTTTTATTGAGTAAAGAAGCTCTTTCTTGATATTGTTTATGTTAGTTGCAGGTATCTCTCCCACTGATTATTCCAGAGTTATTATGAAGGTATGCCCATCTACTTTAGTTCATATTAGTAATTTCCGTATGCACGCAACATGATAGATGAAATGCTAATTGCTTTTTCCATTATAAAATTTATTTTTTAAGCTATTATTTTCGATTCTATAGCGTATATACTATTCATTCACATTCACAAATATAGTTCCATTTGCAAAAGTTTCTGGATTATATAATTTTTTTTATGATTATGTAATTTTGTAAGTGCAATCAGAGTTGATACTATACGTTTCAAAGTACAACTCATGATTTCCTTTTGTGCAGTAACTTCCAATAAGTTGATTTTACATAACATTTTACATAACTTCCAATAATCAACTCATTTATATATTCAATTACCATTTTTAGAACTTTTTGATTGTTTTTAAAAAAAATATTGTAATGCATA
>JAUMHB010067532.1:1951-13693 GCA_032359685.1 Pittosporum tobira | reverse complement strand
CCCCCCCCCCCCCCCCCCCCCCCCCGACCAGTGGGAGTATATGGCTAATACATACGCACCTATCTATCAAAGGTTGGTTTTCATTCTTTTCCTTTAAAGTCTTTCAAGCTTTCAGACATTGTAAATATACAGAAAGTGAACAAGTGCTTCCGTAAGTATCTACTATTTCAACAAGGTTTTAATTAAGATAAATAATTTCTTCGTTTGAAAAAAATAGCTGTGAATTAGAATGAAACACATCACATAATCATTGAAGTGGATATATTCATTTGGTCTTTTTATCTCTATCAAACTGCCTAGACTGCTTAAATATCGTAGTAATTAATCACAGAAAGTTTACCCTTAAACTCTGATGCAATTCAAAGGAATTGGAATCAAATTGAAAGAAATAGTAAGTTGTTTAGTATTTGTTTACTGTTGTTGGATTTAGGTTTTCTTCAGAGAAAAAGAGAAAATGACATAATCATCTAAAATTTGCTACATTACAAATCAAAGGATAGTATGAGAACATAAAAAAGGCCAAATTTCGACCAAAAAAGATTTAAGAAATGCAAACGAGTCAAATACGACTTTCTCATATTGTACTCGTATAATTTATTGAACTTAAATAAAGTTCGGATATAATTTGTTTAACTACCGAGCGAAGTACAAATATGAATCGAGCTCATGTACTTTAAAATTTTCGAACGAGTTGCATCGAATATTAATAGAAAAAAATAATTTAATAAGGTATGAGTAATTAATCGAACTTTAAAAGTTATTCATATTATACTCGTTAATATTTTGAATCGAGCTCCAAATTAGTCGAACGATTGTGAATCGAGTCCAAAATGTTTGGTTATATTTATAGTCTTAAAAAGATTGGCCCAAAAAAAAATACTACTCTTATCATTTTCCTCTCTTTCAAGTCTTTTATTTTCATTTGCAAGACAAGACATCAATCAAATGAGCTAATAAAACATGTATTACCACAGAGGAAATAAAGGAAAGTGGCCGCCTAATATTTTTTGATGCTTATTAGAATTTTATGAAAATAGAAAATTATTGACGAGCAATTTTTATGTTAGCATTTTTGGTGCATCAATTATCTTATTTTACTTTTGTAATAAGCCAAACAGTTCTTAAAGTTTCACCAAGAACAACTTCTTACATATGTAGTCTCTCTTGCAATACAAAATATACTAAGAAATAATTAAAACATAAACTAATAAAAATTTATTTATTTTTGTAGAAATTCAAATAGTATTTCACGGTTCAACAAAAGGGATTTTTCTTAAAACTAAATTAATTAGTTATTAAATTAAGAGTCGAGGGAAATCGGGGACGTTTCAACTTTTCTGGGCAACAATCTTACACGGGCCGTAGTGGAAGTCTCTCTTCTACCCATCTTTTTTCTTTTCGAAGTGATCGAGCAACGTATACAAGAATGACTTCGCGTTCAATTGTTTGTCATGGTACCAAAATCCAGCGACCCACCTTTCAATCCTCCCTGTCTTACCCACCTCTTATCCAAGCATCATCTTTCACTTCATCCTCTTCGCTAGAATCTGATAAACTCAACATACTCAATCACAAAGACTGGTTAAGCCCAACTGAGCTTGTCAAGATTTTCCACACACTAAAAGACCCTAATTCCACTCTACCTGTCCTTAATCAAGTCTCAAAACGTAAGGATTATAAACCCAACGAGGCGCTTTACACTACAATCATCAATAATCTTGCAGTGACCAAGAACTTTGATGGGATTGAAAATGTCATGGAAAGAATCAAACTTGAAAAAAGATGCAGACTTTCTGATGATTTCTTCTATAATGTTATCAAAATTTACGGGCATGGTGCTGGTAGAATAAACAGAGCAATTGAGACCCTTTTTGATATGCCTGAATATAATTGTTGGCCAACAGTGAAAACCTTTAATTTTGTACTGAATTTGCTTGTGTCAACTAAGCAATTTGATATTGTACATGAGGTTTATATGGGTGCTTCGAAGTTGGGTGTTGAGATTGATGCTTGTTGTTTGAACATTATCATCAAGGGATTATGTGGGTGTGGGGATCTGGATGGTGCACTCTACGTGCTCGATGAATTTCCTAAGCAGGGTTGTGAGCCAAATGTGAGGACATTTTCGACACTGATGCATGGCCTTTTTAAGCATGGCAAGGTTGAAGAAGCATTTAAGTTGTTCGAGAGAATGGAGAAAGAGGGTGTAGAACCGGATACGATCACATTTAACATATTAATTGTAGGGCTTCGAAAGCAAGGGAGAGCTGAAGAGGGGATTAAGCTTTTTGACAGGATGATGCTTAAAGGGTGTGACCCTAATCCAGGAACTTATCAGGAGGTCTTGTATGGTTTGCTCGATATGCAAAAATTCACAGAGGCGAAGGAATTTATGAGTAAGATGATAAACAAGGGTGTGAATCCTAGTTTTGAGTCATATAAGTTGATAATAGAGGGGCTTTGTGAACAAAAACTTGTGGGGGATGCCGACTGGGTTCTGAAACAAATGGTGCATCATGGGTTTTTGCCAAAGATGAAAATGTGGAGGCAGATTCTTCAATGCATATTATCAGGAAGTAAGAATTCTAACCGTATTTCTTACGAAGAAATCATTGAGAACTAGACTAAATTTTGTTGGCAGAGCTGTGTTGATAATCTTTTGGGACATGGCATAACTTCAATTTTTTATCAAGCTGCTGAACATCTGCCTCAGTTGGCATGTCGATAGATTGGGTTAAGTCATTGCTTCAGTTCAAATACTGATTGAACCTATCGTGGTTTTAACTTTTGATATGTGTAACGACATAACGACAAATATATTAAACAAGTATCTGTTCTCCAATTTCTTGCAATTTTGTAAGTATTCTTGCGAGGCTAAACCATATACAGAATAATACAGCGCTTCATGGACTCGAGGTCAGAAGAAAACTATATATCTCCATAAATAATTTATGGATCTTAATAAGCCTTAAAATGCCTATTCATTATTCAATACGGATGAGGATCCAACGATGAGACACCCATTCATTACCAATCTCGCACCCGCCATCTCCTCTGTTTCCACCACCTCCTCCATGTCCACCTCCGCCATTTCCACCACCACATCCTCCATTTCCTACACCAGCACCAACATTTCCTCCGCCACCTCCTCCATTTCCACCTCCACCATATCCCCCACCACCTCCTCCATTTCCACAACCTCCGCCTGCACCTCCACCATCCCCACCACCATCATAATCGCGGCCACCACCACTCTTAAACCCTCCACCACCGCTAGACCTGCCAACACCTCCACCACCTACAGTGTTTCTGACTACTTCCGGTTTAACATCTTTGACCTGGCTTCCTCCTCCATCTCCAATAACAGTGCCACTAGTAGTAGCGGCAGTAGTGCTTGTAGTTTTTTTCTAGGTGCATGGCCAGCAACAGCACAATATTCCAACCATCTTGTATGTACTTAATGAATTCAACCAGTTAATTGGATGGATGGTCTTTTATACAGGGTATGTATGTATATAACATGAGATATTGCGTAACCTAACCAACCAGTGTCAAGTACAATTTCATACAGGGAAGCACGAAGGAAATTTAATTTGTAATTAGTTTAATTACAACTAGACTTCTGGCAATTAGCTAGCTGTAATTTTTGAGATTGTAAATGCATCCACCTTATTTTAATTAGAATATTGTTCTCTCAACATCATAATATTTCACGCCAACGTTTCTAACACCGACCTAGCAGGTTTTGGGTCATGTTAAGACCGGTATTTATTTGAAAAAAATAAGATTGGTATTTTTAGTTGACCGGGTCGGGTTAGATTATGTACCAAAAAATGAGGCCCGTTGAGGACTACCGGTCCAAGTTAGTCCTGGACTGATCCTTAACTGAGTTTTTTCTATTTTTTAATTTTTTTTAACAATTTATAAGATTATTTAAATTTATTTTTTCTATATATAATTTTCAGAATACTTTTATTAAGTTAATAATTCATTATTCTACTTTTATTAAGTTAGTTAAAATAGTTATTTTATATAATTAGTTATATATTTATGTTATACATTTAGTTATATAATTATTTTATATATTTAGTCATTTTACATAGTTTCTTACTTTATGTTGTTAGTAATTTATTTTTACAATACTTAGTAATTTTTATAAAAAGAGTATTAAAAATCAAAAGAGTAATTTTTATAATACTTGATAATTTATACAAACTTTTCATAGGATTTTTAAGACTGAACTAGGCTTAGACCAGACATGGGCCTAGGCCGGTCTTTAATCAGGATCGGTCTAAATACTGACCTAAACTAGGCTGGTTTTTAACCCGGTCTTTCTCCTAATATATTGGCCTATTGAGTATTTTTGCTCTTTTGAAAGTCTAGTACCATCCTAACCGGTCCGGATTTTAACCACGCTTTGACTATGTCAATATGATCTAAACATCGATTTTCAGCCTTTTTGTGCATATCTATTTCTGACAAAAGACAAATACAAAATTTGATTAATTAGTTGATTTTTGGGTATTCTATTTGGTTTTAAATATGATTAAAACACTATTAAAGTCAACTTAACATAGCCACATAGGACCCCGGACGAGGATATGTTCTAATATTCCTCTCTGACCCTTTCCCGAATGAGTAGAGTTTTTTTTTTTTTTTTTTTTTTTTTTTTAATAGTCTTTCAATTGTTACATCTGCAATTAAGTTATAAAGGTTGACCCCGTGAAAGGTATCTAATCAATATTCCAGGTGACTTTTGAAATCTAAAATAAGTCTGGCCAAACGCGTTTGCTCCGTATTTGGTAAGGTCGTTTTCGCTTGACAATTGGTGTGCGCCAAGAACCCTAATCTCGAATTTCAAAACCATCATCTCAGCCTAATCGAAATAAATATCACGATGTTTACCGTTACTATAGCAACACCTTGAGCTTGTAATGTGAGGAACTTAATAGTAATAATATACTAAGTCCTTAAAATTAGCTAGTAGAATAATTGAATATCAAGAATACCCTTGATGAACGAACTAGTTGGCATGTCTTAAAATGTTTGAAGTTGTGAGAGGGTGAAAACTTGAAAATTAGCAAAAAGAGAATATGAGAAAATGAATTATTTTCTAAAAGCAATCATCCGACTTGGATATTGTCACAAACATGGATTGTCCACAATTATTCATGTAACATTTAAAAATCTTCTTATCCTATAACTTTTAAATAACTAAATGAAAACCACGTAATTCAACTTTATAAGTGGATGATATAACACGACTCAAAAAAGACTTGACCAAAGAAAGAAAGTAGACTTTAAAAGTGTAGGCATAGGCATGAGGGCAAATGCACAGGCAAAGCTTGCACGAGCAGACTGCACGCGCTTACGCTTAGTGGAAAAAAGTAAAACTGAAGACATATCATTCATAATAATAGTCCTTCAGAAAAACTAGTGAAACGTTATAGAAACAGAAGAATGTACAACAAACAACAAGGTAACAGATACAGCAGCACAATTCCATATTTTACATCAAATTCTATTCCTGAATAAAACCACAAATGACCTCTTTGTTTCCCAAGCAGAAACTGTGTTATTTATTTTTCAACACCCAAATCGGCTTTGGGGAGCTTAGAGCTCAAATGCTCCTGAACTGATGACCCATCACCATTACCATTACCTTCGTCAACACACAAATCGGTTTTGGGCAGCTTAGAGCTCAAATGCTCCTGAACTGATGACCCATCACCATCACCATTACCATTACCATTACCATTACCATTACCTTCTGAACTGTGGGATGACCTGGCACTTATTCCTTCACTACCTTCAACGTTGCTAACTTTGTTTACAGGGGTGTCTTCATTCAAATTTTCATGAACAGTTGTACGTTCCTCATACTCCAAGGTAAAATCGTTGCAATATCCAGATATAGGAGGATTTGAATCACCAACTATATTCGATTCAACTTGGGGTTTAACAATAACAACTGGTGACCCAGATATAGGCGGATTTGAATTATCAACTGAATTCGATTCAACTTGGGGTTTAACAATAACTGGTGACGCTAAAGAGTCTTTGTCAGAGGAATCTGAACCTACACATTTGCTTTTTGATTTGTCAGACCCTTTCCGGGAGAATGCATGCTTTAAGCCACGAGCAGAATTCCCAGCGTGCTTCATCATGCTCTTTGCCATGCCTTTCATATGACTTTTATTAGGGCTTTCTGTTTCACAGTCCTCCGCTTTTGGACTACTAGCAAGAGTCGAAAGGCTATCCTCCACCACAAACTTCAAATCAATTCCCTTCGCATTAACTGCCCTAATGTTATCATGTGGTGATAAAACTGGTGGCAGTTCAATGCTGCTGGATTTATTATCCTCCTTTCCAGTATTTCTATGAAATGCTGTTTTGACCTTTTGTAGGCCTCTCCGAATCCGGTGTTTTGAGGGTTTATTATTGCCCTCTTGATTTTCATCACTGCTACTACTATCATAAGAGCTTGGTACCAATGACTCTAAACTTCCACTACGTTCCCCTTGGACTTTACTATCAGTGAGTCTATTCTTGCCTTTTCTAGGCTCCCACACCTGTGCAACTTCAGTCCCTGGGCGTTGGACCCAAATCCCAGTCTCTCGTTGCCCTTTAACATTGATGGGTTCAAATTTATCTGCCTCTTTTGGAGACTTTTCTGATGGTCCAGACGAGATGAACTCTCTAAAAGCAGCATCACCTTCAACGGAATTCTCATTAGTTGATGGTTCACCATCATGTGGTTGATCTGACCCCTGTAAAAATTATTTAGGATTACAAAACTTAAAAGTATACAATAAAATATAATTCTGCACTTTGAACTGGAATTTCAATCTCTAGCTCTCCAATACAAATGTAAGTCTAACACAAAACGCCTAAAAGGCATCCTAAAATTTGTGATTGATAGTTGCTAGAAATAGATAGTTTGTTACCTTCCCATCAACTTCAACTACAGTTATTGCTAGATGTAATCTCCCCATTTTAATATTCTCAAGAGACAACCACATGTCGTGTCTCTGGCCATCTTTAAGATCATTAATGCATATTGAACAGTTCCTGAAATCATTAATCATAAAACACGAACATTAGGAGACTACCTTAATGGGACAGCAAATAAACAATGTCGTATAGCACTGCTGTAATTTATGAGATGAAGAAACAGACCCCAGTGTGTCATCCACAAAATGATCTTTGTCACGAACTTCGATAGCAAGCACATTGGGCGACTCCCAGGTACATATAGGGATCCTGAATTCCTCGTGCCATTTTGGAGACAACGTTTTCTTTTGAGTCTTAGTTCTAAATCGGTAAGGACCGAGTTGCCCTTTTATATATGGATCAGCCAACCCTGAGAAAATAGTTCCAGTTAATGCATATATATATCGCACTGGAAGATTCATAGTTCTTATTGAAACTAACCATTCATATCTGATGGCTTCATATCAGATGCTTCCACAACTTCCACTAAGACCTGAGCTATGGGCTCCTTTGCATCGACAGTGAACCAATTTTCTGACATGAAAAATTGATGGTGAGATTACAAGAATAGAATACAATGCAACACTAAACAAAAGAAAGAGCTAAAAAGTAAAAACAGCAGTTTTGAACCTATGTAAAAATCTCTACTGCTCCACCGATAAGCTGAATTGATTTAGATAATTTATACCAAAAGAAAAGCAACCACTACACACGTTTACACCAAAAAGAGTAATAACATTCTATCGCAAATAGAGGGGAATTTCAATCACATGTTTACACCAAAAGAGAGAGAACCAGGCAAAAATAGAAAAAGAGAGTAACAGAAAAAGGGAAATGGCTATATAAACTTCCATCCATACCACACCAAATCAGATACTCTTACAGAGGCATACAGAAAGCAACATGAACAATGGGTATCAAGAACTAGGTTTTCTTAGATCATAGCAATTCGCATGTTTTGCCAATAAAAGCACAATACTTCTTGTTCCTGAGGAAAAGTATCTAGTACTATATAATATAGGAGATGACTTCTGACACAGTATCTCTTTTTTTCTCCATTTTGTCACATGGCAGCTCCACAATTTTCTTCTTAAAGAATGAAAATTAACCTACAACACGGGCCCAGCTACTAGGTCCAATTACAGCAGACCCATTTTGTTTCCAGAGGGAGAGGGGAAAAAAAAAGAAGTCATAGCTTGATTTCAATAGCTAAATCCGGGGAGACCAATCTAACAAAATCAACAGGAAAGTACCACTTGGGTCAAATCATCATAGTATTGTGCGAGGTACAAATACCCAGTTACCAACCAGGAAATAGACCATCCCATTCAACCCTCAAAACAAGAAGAGATCATTCTTCAGCAATTTGAGCAGTCGACCAATTCTAGCGACAATTGCTACTCTATTTTACCTCTCAAAGCTCCAGATATCAATATATTTCTCACCCATGGTTATACAATTCAGAATATGCAGAATAAACATGAGGATTTTACAGGCTCTAAAGTATCTAACTTCAATCCTAAGATGTTGATGTTCCACTAGTTCTCACATATTTGTCCTTAACAACTATCTAGAGGACTGCTCATAACTTTTTCCTGGTAAACATGAAAGAAGACTTTAGAATATATATGTGACGCTTAACATGCACAATCCCACTGTAATTTGAATAAGTTAATTAACCTATTCTAAAAGTGTCCCGCGTTGTGAGACACCCTATAGTTACATAAAATAGTGTTATCCAGTACTCATTCCAGTTTATCTGAAACCAATGTTTTACCGTGATTCAATCCACACATCGCATTTAACAAGTTAGTGCCAGAAATTACCTGCTTGGGGTGAAACAAATTTCTCCACATCAACCACCAGCATATTCGGCTGAAAAGAGTGAAATTTCAGTTAAGAAAGAACGTCAGTAAACTTTTTAGTATAATGATTGTAGAATATAAACGAAAACAACATGTTAGAGAGAGAGAGAGAGAACAAATAACATAAATAAAAGTAAAATGATAGGATAAATCAAGCAGGGCCCAAACCATAAAGTCTGAAGAACTTACCTCAACAAGTGTCTGCTCAAATGCAATGGCCAGAAGCTTATCCTGATAAAGAGAAGAAGTTAACCAGAGAAAGAGAGAGAGAGAGAGAGAGAGAGAGAGAGAGAGAGAGTTACCAGCCATCCAGCAATTCCAGGAAGTTCAGTAACATCAACACCATGAGCAACAAGAGGCTTCACGGTCATTTGAAAGTATGGTGGCTCGACGAAGCACACCCTCAAACGACTAATGAAAGGCCACCTGCGAAGGAATTTGACCCCAACCAAGACCTGCAAGAGAGAGTCAAGGCTTGAAAATCAGTGCTTATTTGCACCCATGGTTAATACACCATGCTAATGCTCAGCAATAGTTATTAAAACAATATTCGTCATTAAAACAGAATAATACAAGGGAGGGAAACCGATAAAAAAATTCATATGATGCACTTTTTTGTTACTTGCAAAATTATACACTTTATGATAAAACAATGACAACATCAATTGTGAAATTTCCCAATGCAAGAATTGCCATTTAAGTAATTTAACATTTCATACTCAAATCCATTAGTTCGATGATGTGCATCAGACTAAGTTCAATCTTCAGTTACTGCAGTACAACTTATTTAATTATACAGCATATAGGTGACTACCTTTCCTTCAACATGCATGCCCGTCAGATGTAACTTTGCCCACATCCCTAGACCTAATCTTCTCCTCAGTTTCACAGCAAGTATTGCACTCATGTCATCTGCAGTAAGGAAATTCATTCCCATCTCCAAAACCTACAGTTGATTAATATTTGAATCAGTTTAGCACTCAAGGCCACAGACAAAACTACCAACATTTTTACATAGATCCACCATATGTGAGTCCCGATTATATACCAAATGATCATCAGAAGACTGTCGAAGAACCCTTATTTCTGTAAACATAGGTGGGGATCTTCCCAAGTACAGATGCTGAACCAAAGCATCTTTCTGCACACATGTTGAAGTTGAAGTGTTCATTAATATCAGAAGAGCAAAGACTAATCTTGCTAATTTTATAGCTCATTCTAACAAACATATGCATACCCAGGTCAAAACTCGGGTTAGGCAGAGGATTTCCCAATAAGATAGAGTTCATGAATACATACACACAATAAATGTGTGTGGAGTAAATATTAACAATCAGGTCTGAAACCTTTAAGCCAGTGCATAAAATCACGCCCCAAAAACACAAAATATAAGCTGATAATACAACTATCTTAGAAACAAAAAAATGACACTTGAATAGACCTAATGCCTGGAAATAAAATGTTAGAAAAGCAAAGTACAATATTCTTACAACAGTCCATGGTTTGTACTTCTGCAAGAACCAAGGTACAATGGGAAGGAGAACTTTCTGAGAAACAATCTGCTCCATGCAAACCGACCATATTTTTTCAACCGCATGATTTAACCAGCGGACTGTTTCAGAATCTGAAAGTACCTGTAGCCAGTCAAAAGGAACAGAGAATTATGAACTTTCACATCCATATAACAAAAGAATCAATCAATAACCCAGCTTAGTCAGTCTGAACATAGCAATGGCATATTCAAACTTTCATGTCTATATAAATGTATCTCTAATCTCGGAATGGAATAAAAAAGTAATAACTATGTCTAATTTTGGAACCGAGGCAGTAAGGAAGAAAAAAATCAGGGCAGACTTTTCAGGGTGAGAATTTATTTGATTTTAGTACCAGCAATTATAACTATTGTAAATTTAATAAAGGGTAACTCCCTCCCTCCCAAAATCAGAGATAGTGAGTCAATTTGTGAATTCCTAGAATTCAAAATTGATACGAACTTATTTGATTTTAGTACATACAATTGTAAGTATTGTAAGTTAACTAAAAGGGATTAGCATATTTTCCATTGAATGGGTGGGCATGCATCCACCAAGCTAGACAATCAGTGGATATCACAATCAATAATCGTATAACCACAGACAATCAATACCCTGTACAGGGGCAAGCAAATCCCATAAAGGGCAACCAAGCCTCCACCTAAATAAGGGAGAAGCAAACTCACATTTGGTGTGAAAACCAAACCTGCTTACAGTTGCAGGGCCTCAGTCTTAACCACTAAGCTAAGACCTCATCGGTAGAAATTACCATAATTCTTTTGCTTATCAACACTTAAATGAATTCATATCAATTTAGGATTTTGCAAATTGATTCAATATATCTCTAATTTTGGCAGGCAGGAGTACTAGTTACCCTATTTGTTGCTTTCAACAATTAATGAGTTCATATCAATTTAGAATTAACAGATTTGGTAAATTAAGTCAAAAAGTCAAACCCAAACTCTAATTTTGGGAGGGAGGGAGTAAGATATATATAGTTTACCCGTCTTTGATTAGCCTGTCTTCTTTCCTCAAACTGTACTTTCTTCCGCAATCGCATTACATAACGTTCGTGAACCTTCAAAACAACAAACACGAGTTAAACCTAGCTAATTATCAAATTAATTAAGATGAGATAACAGAAACAAACTGAAAATTAATCAATTACCAGATAGAGGTATATTAAGGAGATGAAGTAGGCGACTGGATGGCAACAATTGTAAGCAGAGAGTGCCCAAAGCAAAGCAAGCACAATGCACACATGATGTACTATTGAAACCTCCATTAAACTACTGCCCATCTCTTTCTTCATCTTCTTCTTCTTCTTCTTCTTCTTCTTCTTCTTCTTCTTC
>JAUMHB010067521.1:0-11036 GCA_032359685.1 Pittosporum tobira | reverse complement strand
ATATTTTGAAAACAAATAAATAATTTCCAGACGTAAAAATATATAAAAATTTGAGATTTTAAATTATTAATTTAAATTGAGTCATTAATTTCTCAAAATGCTAATAAATTTAATTATTAAAAAATATTTTGAAAACAAATAAATAATTTCCAGACGTAAAAATATATAAAAATTTGAGATTTTAAATTATTAATTTAAATAAATAGTGGCCGAGGATACTTTAGCCGTTAGAAAGGGAAAAAAAAAAAAAAAAAAGCAAATAAAGAAGTGAAAGAATCAAAATGCACATTATTATGTGTCATGCATCATTGTCTTGGGATGAAATCGATACTCTGGGAATGTCTGGAACTTCATCTCGAAACCAACATGTTATTTGGCATGTGAAAAAGCTTTATGTATAGTCCGTTGATATTATGGGATAGTTTACGTTAATGGCAAAATTATCAAATATATACCCCATTCAGAATGTGTCTTAGCAAAAAAATTATTGTTGAATCAGACCAAAAAGTGGACATCATCTCAGATGTTAAAAACAAACAACCGTTGGTCTGACCAAATTTGACATATTGATATGAGATGCAACAATAAACTAAAACAGAAACACCCTAAACGTCTTCATTGTTGGAGATGAGTCAGGAAGGAGCATTGTATGATGATGATGACCCGATGCTGTTGGAGCTGCGTTCGTCCAACCCCTCGAACTCCCCTAATTTCTCCTTATATTTTTCAAAAAGTCTATTATAATTCTCCTGCTCCTTCTCAATCTCATCAACCTTGTCCTTCCTCTTCTTCAACTTATTTTCCTCAAATTCCGCACTTTCTAGCTCAATTACATCTAGCTCTCGCTGAAGCTTTTCCAGTTTTTCCTCACCCTTTCTGAGGGAGACCATATATTCGTAAGCCTCGTCCACAAGCTCCTGCAAGATGAAAATCACAACTTAATAAACACAATTGAGTTATACTCATTGTACAATTGAATAAACTCCTTTTTGATTAAGGAAAAAACAGAAACAAATAATCACTCTAGATTTACCAGTTATACCTTTAAATTTGGAGATGGTTGATCAACGATGGTATTGTGATCATTCACATCCTGCTCCTCTACAATATCATAGAAGAAAGCAAAAATCGCGTCATAAATTAAACAAATACTTTCCAGAAAATAGGTCAATAACTATTTTAATGCCTATTATATGCTATAATCAAGGAGATACCAAAGTACTGAATGCAAAAATTTTGGTGATTCACATACCTTCGTAAGGAATGGCAAGATCGACCGCTTCATCTTGGACGTGCCATTAGATTGTCTGCATTAGTTGGGTGAATCTCCTCAAGTTTGGGACTCGATAGTAACTTAACCTAACGTGAACAATTCAATGTTTATTAAATTACTCAAATCACATCAAAACAGTATAAAATTCTAATGGAAAAAGACACGTAAAAGTAATACAAACAACTAAATCAACTCAACCGCATTGCTTTTTCCCAAAGTAGTTGGAAGAGAAGGAAATACTCAAAACGAGAAGTAACTGAAGTCAAGGAGTGAAAAAATAAAAATGGCTAGAAAAATAGATTAAAAAAATATAGTACAAGCAACATGAGCAAATCACCATGGAACAAAAGTAACACAAATAATTTTGAACTAAATGTCTAACCTTTCCAGAATCAAGAGCCCAAGTAGGCAAAACTAGGATTTACGAATATTGAGATCAAAATTCCCATAACTCTTCTCTACAAGAAGGCAACGCTAGTCATCATCAGTACCTTGTTTGCTTCAGGTACAAAAGTAGTAAACATAAGTACTTAGTTATCTGTAAAAATAAGCATAAAACACAAAAAAGGAAGTTTAGGTTTAAAAAAATGTAGAAGCAGGGTATACCTGCAGATAATTCGAGCCTTCCCTGTAGAAAAATCTATAGAAGAAACAAGAAAGGAAAAAAAGAAGAAGCTAGGAATCTTATATCGAATGGTTGACTTATACAAAAAACCATGAAGCACATATAGGTTACAAATAGAGTACTTATGAGCAGCATTACCTTGAACATTTTCAAGTAGAATATATTCTATTTCTGCAACAGTGTTGGTTTTGTGAAATCCTGAACATACTCCCTTTATAATTTTAATCTTTTGCCCTGATTTCCAGGGTGTGCCTTTCCTCCTAACACTTCTATGAACCCTGACAACTGTAATTTAAATATACAGAAAAGTTATAATAAGCACTTATCAGGATTTGAGAAATCAGATTTTATGTTATATTTCAAATTTAAAAGCTTACCATCCGCGGAGATGCCAGGCAAATTCTTGTTTGATAAGTTGATAGTGACGTTAACGGGTCTAACTATGCCAGAAACGTTTTCTTCTTTGTCATAGAGATGGTGCATATGCAAGATCCAGTCTTGATACAACATCTCCATTTGCGAAAGTGTCAGGGCTTTACCGTCTTTAGAAATGGTAACATGTACCTCTACAGATTGAATGAGAATGTGTTAATAGTTGAGTTACAATTAATTTTATAAAACCGAAATAAATAAAAACATCATATTCAAATTTACGATAGACTATAAATAAGAATTACCATTCTCAGGCTTGCTGCCAAAGCTCTTCAAGGCAATCGTATATGGGTGATCATGTGCTAAATCAGCCTACAAGAAATTGCATTCTGTCATTGTCATCCTATAAATAATAAACAAGAATAAACGATAATTTTCCAGTCAAAAAGGTGTCATTTTGCACCCCAGACTTTTCAAGACGGGGGTGCTATCTGTCCTCAGGCGAAAAGTCTAGGGTGCAAAACGACTGAAAAACCGGTTCTAGAGTGCAAAATGACACATTTTTGAAAGTATAGGTAGCGGAATGAAACTTTTTAAAGTCTGGGGTGCTATCTGTCCCCGGGCAAAATGTACTTTCGTCTAAGTGTGAGCAAATAAATAGAAACAACAATCAAAAATCAAATTAATGACACAAATATAAAAATTATGTAATAGCATAGGATGGACAATCAATTTCCTTGCAGAGAAGGACCAGAATTTATCATGGAGGACATACCTGGACAGTTGGAAACTAGACACATCTTAGACACGCACTTGCATCTTTTTCTGACGAAGAAAAGTGCAGCTGCAAGGAAAACTCCGGCCCGTCGCAGGATTAGAATTTTGAAAAGGCAACTTCCCCTCCTATTTCTGCTAAATCAGTGCCATTGACCTACAAAATAAATTTAAATAAAAACAAATGGTAAGGACAAATTAGTCCTCCAGTGAAACTATTTATGTCTTGCTGTTATCTAAAATCACAACTGACTTGACAGCATGAGCCATCAATCAAAGGTTTTCTATTAAAGACCTACTACGGCACAAAACTTCAGGATAATTAAAACAAGTTTGTGAAAATACGCATGCACAGACACAAACACACACACAATATAAAAAAAACCTTATATATATCAGTGTTAACGGATCATACCAGGAATTCAATAGGCCTGATGGCTCCGCCTGTATCAGATCCTTCATGAAGGCACTGCCCATTGGAATAACACGACATAATTAAGCATATTACATATAGTCATATACTAACAATCATAACCCAAAAAAAGACTGTTGATTCAATTAATCAAACCTAATACCTTAATATAAGGAAAATAGATGTCCTTTAGTCTGCACTGGAGTTGTAATAGGGGCAAACTTGTCTTCTTTGGCTCAAAAACCTATCAAAGATATAATTAGGTGAAATGCTAATTCCTCACCATTCCAATATCTTAACATGATAGTATATAAGAGTATGTGTCTAGTACATACATACATAAACAACAATACAAGAATTACCTTGGTGAAGCTTCCGAAAGGTGATTTCTCCATCTCATCTTCAGTAGGCTCTCGATAGTCAAAACCTCCCTAAAATATTATTCCATAAAATAAGAAAAATATTTAAAAAATAAATATTGGAGAATGCAGAACAAGCAAAACGAATAAAAACGAGAATGAAGAACTTGATTACCGCCAAGATATCTACCAAACTGGAACTCATATTTAAATTAGCATCTCTGTTGAGACGAAATGTGTAAACCTCCTTGGACTCCTTTCTCTTGGACGAAACCAAAGCATGCCTACAACGGTAATTACTAATTAATTTAGAAATTATAGTGAAGTCAAGTTGCTTAATTAATGTAATAGCTAGGATTGCGTAATGTGAATATAAATACTGAACAATGAACTACACACTACATTATTCCAGGCTACGTACCTTCCTAATTTCATGGATGCAACAGCTGCTCCATATCCAAACATTTTAAAGAAAGGCTGCAAAACAAAAAATATATATTTTTTCAATCTCATATAAATATAATCTCATAGAAAACATGCTCAACTATGTATCAATGAGAATGTGAGAGGATCAATGAGAAGACGAACAGTATTAATTCAGTAACCCTTCATTATTCTCCATTTTCTAGGTAATGGAGAATAATTTAAACATATATACTAGTCAAAAGCTAAGGAAAGTTGAGAATATAATCAAGATCCTTTTTTCCTACATTTACACTAATTTTTAAATCTCCTTAATATATAGGTTTAAATAGTTCGAATTGAATGTATGCCAGTATATACGTCTTTCATTTGTTATGCCTGTAGCTTGTGTGACTTGATAATAAATTGCACACGTGAATGGAATTTACTGAATTACAAATTTACCTTTAGGTACGGAGGGTTGCCCCCTATTGCTTGTTCTTCATCTAATCTGCATTGAGAGTCATCAATGTTTCCCCTGAAACATACAGGAAAATAAAAGACATAAGCCATCCAGAAAACAACAGCTGGCAACATGAGCATAACACATTCATGCAGTCATTATTATGTAAATGTATAAAGTTATCGACCTACTAGAACAAAATAATATTATTACAAATATCATATGATTAACTTTGTCGTCATTCTAGGACAACTTATGTAACGGATGAGGTCAAAGAGGTTCCTCATATTCATCTTAGCCGTTGAATCTTTAACCAAAAATGAGTACTATAATATATATGAAGTTATTTTCCGTCTATAGTTTCCACTTGGCCCAGATTAGTAGAATGAAGTTGACGATTTCAACCTTTGTCCCAATAAATAATATGTAAAAAGTAAAAAGTAAAAACACTTGCATCTTACCACTTCTTAATGCAGGTTCTGTCACTAGCATCAATGCCAGGGCCGCTGTCAAAAATTGAAATTTTGTCTTCACCAATTTCCGCACTGCAAATAAAGTAATAAACTTATCAGTGTCAAATATGGAAAGCAGAAAATGTTGACTTTCTGTTCTTGAACGATTAAGCAATTTGAGAGATGTAATTCCCGAAAATGAGCACCATTGGTCCGATATAACATGTAGAACATGATATGATAAGTTTTGATAACTAAAATCAGATAAATAAATAAAAAGCAAACACAAATATGTAAGAGTAGCACATAATTTCCATGACTTAAAAACACAGATTAAGGTTTTGTAAGAGTAGCACACATAGACCACTAGCACAAAGTTATGCATAACAGAACCAAATAAGTTGATGTATCAAATTTTTAGTTTTATTTGTTTTTAAATGCTAAAGGAAGCTACAAATTTACCTGGAGACAGGGAAACAGTAATTTTCAGATATGTAAAATTAATCATGGCCTCATTTTTCAAGGGTGCATCAGTTAACCTAATGCATTACTGGATATGATGACTTTGTTAAATGCCACAGGAAACAATTATCCAGGACGACAAAAAGGAGAAAATAAGCAAACACGTAACCATTCGACTTTAATGCAACAAACTGTCATTCATTAATTATCGAAAAAGAACAATGAAAGAGATGCAGCTCAGGTTTTCTGATATCAATGTTCATAAATAATCCACTTCGTATACAATATTTATTAAACAAGTCAAATAAACACTAGCAAAAATTGTAAATTGACAGTGAAATTTAAACAGATCAACAGAATTAGCAAAGCAAAGCAAGCATTCAAGATCTTTTATACCTAATCAGTCTCCTCTCATTACTGTTGGGCCAAACTGCTTGCAGCGAATTATCCTGACATAAGAAAATTTGGTAGCAATAAGCATCCAAATGCATATATAAAATGGAACATGAACCAATTTTACCTATGAACAGTAAAAATAATTCTTACAATCAAATCAGTAAGTGCAGTTTCAAAGTTGTTGTAGTCTTGTTCATCACTCTGTAAGCAAAATATATTTTTAAAAAAATTGCAAGAATTAGTAAAAAATAGAACTTGTAAGTCAAATGAAAAAAATGAAGAAATTAACACAGTAATAAAAGACGATGTAATCAGGTTACCCTTTTTGATTGCTTCTTTTTTGGCATGTTGGTGATGCTGTTTTCAGTAGATCTCCTCTTCCTCACTTTACTTCTTCACGATCGCGTTTCCATCTTCAGATTTCAATCTACGTACAAACACCAAAACACAGTCTTGAGTATATACTAGATATTTTTTATATATGTATACATAGAGAAAGCAAGAGAAATGAAAATTCACAAGCTAAAGTGTTAAAACAAATAAATGATTGTAATCAGTAATTTCAAGGATAAGCTTCTTAAGGATTAAGTTATATTATATTCTTTTTTGGATCAAAATTAAGTTATGCGAGGCACATGATTCATTCATGATTAATGAATTGTGCCCATTTTTAGCTAGTGATCATGTTTAATGAACTTTTGACCCTACTAATTAATTATCATAGTATTAGAAAATCAATTTCAGTAATATAACTATAACTGTCTTAAATGAGCTTTTGTAATCTACAGCCTACTTGATTGTCAAAACTTTGTGAATCCGTCTGATAATGATTAATCCTATCCGAGTGTTAATTTAATAATCTTAATTCATTTTCCTAATAATGAACCTTGTGAATCCATCTCATAATGATTAATCCTATCAGTTGTTAATTTAATTATCTTAATTCGTTTTCTCAATAATGATTAATCCTATCTGTTTGTTAATTTAATTATCCTAATTCATTACCCTAATAAGAATTTAAAAACATCTAGTAATTTGCCTAGTGAACTTTTGAGATTACTTCATTAGCATAATCTTTAATTGTTATTTATTGTCCTTCTTTCTTTTTTTTTTTTTTGGGAAAAATTTAAGTGTGATTTTCAATATGGCATCTTGCAGTGATATCTAATGAACTTTTGAGCCTGTTTGCTCGTCATGACTCATGAGAATCAATTCTATCAGTTCTAGTTATCATATTTAATTTCTTGCGATATTCACACATAATTTACTATAAGACTATCCAGTGTGCAAGGTAGGTAGAGTACTGCATGCACTCAATGGTTAATATTTTTCTGATTATCTCAATAACATATTTCTCCTTTCTTACTTTTAGAATCATAACATTTCTAATAATCCAACATAAAAATCCAATCCAAACCGGCCCAATAAACCAACAAATATTGGGCCAACTAGCCTAGCTTCATAAAAGTATACAAAAACAATTAATATAAAATTGAATAAGGTTAGGGCTTTAATTGTAGGACCTCTAGTTTGTATTTTTCTTCTTTTTCTTTTTCTTTTTTGGGTAAGATTATTTTCAAAATTATATTTATCATCATACCATCACTACTATTGTAACAACCCGACCCAAGCCCCCCTTGGACCCACATCGGATCACCACACTCTAAGCTAATCATACCTGCTAATCTCCAAATCATCACAACAATGATGAAGAAACCTTCCGAATATTTAACGCCTCAAGCCATTGCCAATCCGTCAAACCTCTAAAATGTAATTAATCTATATACTTATAACTTCATCCCAAGATAGGAATCTCCAAGAGAACAAATCATGTCTTAGAGTCCAAAAATTATATCCAATGTATGAACATTGGATATGTGAACTTAATTATTACAACCCAAAAGAAACTAATCAAATCAAATTAATAAGGAACTACACAAGGCAACTATCTAGCTCTTTCAATCGTCCACGCTCAACTTCATAGTATCCACTTAATTTCTTACACCGGTGAGTCGTCCAAAAAATGGCTGATCACATAAAATCAGCTAATCGCACATCTCATCTTACAACTTTCAATCCACTGAGCTGAACTTTCTGAAAGAAAATTATTTAAATCATACGTCCGCCATAGAACCTCAATGGTTAGTGAATACCATGCACGTGTACAGTTAAAATACATGCACGATAATTGATACCCATTAATGCGACATATAAAAGCAAGAATAGCATCAATGTAGTAACGAATAATCAAGTAAAAGGTCAAACAACACAATCACAAAACCCCTATTCTAAACATGATACCACTGTGGAATTTCAAGGCAGCATAATCATCAAGTATTCATGTATTCAACACATAAATAGCAGATAATTTTATGCCTAGGGTACTCACTACTGAGCCAGCTCGCCTCATAGCATAGGCGTCACTCCGCTATACCTTTGTAAATGCAATAATGTACCGCGCTGGCTTCCAAAATTTACATCTATATATGAAAGCCAAGAGACCACCAATTAATTAAAACAAAGTTCAACACAGTAGGTACATTTAAACAAAATTAAAATCCAGCTCGCCTTACTGTACTGCAATCAATTAAATTACCAACATCCATGTAGTCCTTGTCGTGCTTTCGTATTCTCAGCAACATAAGAATTCTCTCCCGTGACAAGAGGCCTAAATTTTGAACTACTAGCTCCAATGTCCTTCTCTTAAACGCTAAAATTCCTCTTATGCACATTATTTTCTGTCATGAATAACATTCCATACTCGAAATCAGGCACATCAAATTTTAAGCTATAAAATACAGAAATTTAAAACATCAGAATATGGAGGAAAGTAGTCATACCCATGGAGGAAAGAATGAGAAATTGGCCCGCTGTCAATTTCCAAAATCTAACACCATTTCTTAAATTTGATTTGCAGAAATCAAAATCCTAATTCTTCCAGGAGACTCTACTCAAAAGAAAACCTCCAAATAATTTTCAAACAGAGCCGACCCAATAGGAGCTGACAGAGATCTTGAGTTAAAAGGCGCAAATCAGTAAATACAAGACGGATGTGTAATACATGCATACATATTTACACGAGTGTGTAAGTGGCGTAAAATCTGAGGAAGAAGAAGGAGAGGAACAGACACAATGAGAGATGATTGGATGCCACGTGTGGGTTACAGTAATTTTAGAAATAAGACACTGAGTTTTTCAGAATTTATTGGCAAATTATTATTACAAGAATATAATTTGAGGTCAATACTTTTATTAACATGACGTAATTTTGTATATTATTTTTTCTTTAAAAAAATAACGTTATTTTATCACATGATATAATATTTTTAATATTATAGATATCATGCATGATATATACATATTATATCATATTTATATTTTTTTATGTAAATTTAATTTATAAAATTATTATCAAAATATAAATTTTGAATTAGATACTTTATACACTACCCATATCCAACATTAAGACTGATATAGTTTTGGTCGGATGAATAAATAATTTGATTTTTAAATTCAGGTATAGAGTTCGAACATTGGACGCAGTGGATTATGTTGAGTCCGAGCATTTAACGTAGTATATTATGTTGAGAGAGTTCCCTCACACAACTGTGGGTCTGTCGCGACTCGAACTAGATTAATCGAGGCAAATAAAAACTCTGAACACTAATTAGAAATCAATAAATCAATATATATATATATATATACAACATTAAGTAAACTAGTCAACAAGCGATGCATGTAATAACGAGGGACAAATTAAAACATAATAATTAATGAACAAAAGGGGAATAAAGCAAAAATTAAAAAATGAGATAAAATAAGAATAGATAAAGAGAAAGAAAAAAAGTAGATACAAAAAATTGTATATTGTAATATTAATATTTAAAAAAAGAAGAAGAGTGCGTTAAAACTTGACGAGATAAATGAAAACATAAATTTTTTTATTGAAAGACGTTTATTTAAATATTCATGTGTTGTTTAATACTATAAATTAGTATCAACGAACGACACACATTACATGTGTGTGTGTGTGTAAAATAAAATAAAAATAACTAAATTGCTTTAGTGTTTTTTAAACAACAGATAATAATCAAAATAAAATGTGATTTTTCCTTAATTGTGGGTCACTAGTTAGTTCACCTACTTACACGGCATAAAACATTTGTACATATTACACGCATAAATTATGTTAAAGCAGCTTATCACCAAACTAATCAAATCAAAACCCACATCAGAAAAGACATTAATACCATCTATGTTACAGTGTTTGCTGTTGAGATTTCATTTTCTACGAACTTAATTGTTTTATTAGTCTTTCATCATTTTCCCTTCCCATGCAAGCAAAATGTTATGTATGTTAATAACTTTTTAAATATTTTGTTGCAAACTGATATTATTTATTATTACAACATTTATTTTTTGAGAAAAAAACAATTACGTTTATGTATGTTAAATGTTGCAGAGATGTGCAATATAGTAATAACTTTAATTTTTTTTTAACATAACTCACGTAATATTCATTCCGTCTAATAACTTTTGTGTCTTTGTCATTTTTTGGACATCCCATAATTTGTAGTATTTTTTTTTTTAGAAAAGTATAAGAAAATTAATTGTGACTCACCACTTCAACAATTATTTCACTATCTAAAATTATAATACCAATATTATGGTCCACCATTTTAATCATATTTTCATATCTAAAATTATAATATAGTAATAACTTTAATTTTTTTTAACATAACTCACGTAATATTCATTCCGTCTTATAACTTTTGTGTCTTTGTCATTTTTTGGACATCCCATAATTTGTAATATTTTTTTTTTTAGAAAAGTATAAGAAAATTAATTGTGACTCACCACTTCAACAATTATTTCATTATCTAAAATTATAATACCAATATTATGGTCCACCATTTTAATCGTATTTTCATATCTAAAACTATAATATTGTAAGGGCAATTTATAATTTTTAATAATCAAATATATTTTTTTTAAAATTATTAAAAAATTAAATATTATAATGATATGAGACATGTTTAATTATAT
>JAUMHB010067499.1:0-13695 GCA_032359685.1 Pittosporum tobira | reverse complement strand
AATATTTCTAGCATGATAGGTTGTATAGTATTATAATCTTGTATACTTTAAAGTCTTGTGTATTTGTAAGTTATGAATTTATTAATAAATTGACAACTCAAGTCGGGGTATGGATGCTCAGATTTGGGGGTGTCACAGTCCACTAATTTATAACTACTTAAAAAACTCTATCAAATAGTCTACTAATTTACAACTACTAAAAATCTATATTATTAATATTTAAAAAAATATCTCATGTAATTAATTGTAAAATAAAACATTAAAAACATAAATTTAATACCAAAAGAAAAAGAATTTGACCATACTGGATATTATTTTTTATCAATCAATAAATGAATTATTATCTTTACAATTTAAAATATTATAGTCAAACTAAAAACAAACCAAAATTAAAGTAATAAGAGATGTCTTCAAGTTTTATATTCCTTAAATAATTTTAATTATAATACATATTTTTAATAGTTTTTCATCGTAATGAAGCCAACAAAAAAATCTTCTCATAATTTTAAAACTTTTTTAATCTCAATTGAATAAATATGTTATTAAGAATCTTAAACTAATTAAAATTTTATTTTATATTTAATAATTTTTAAATTATTATATTATAAATTTAAGTCAATTTCAGATATTAATCATTTCTAAGTTTATTAAATATCACTAACCATAATTCAATAAATATATTAACTACTTCAAATTTTGTAAGATGTTGATAATTGCACACCCTTAATACAATAAGAAATTGTATAATATAATTTAAAAATTAAATATCTATAATATTATAATAATGTATAATTATGAACATATAGTGTGATATATCATCACAATTTTTAAAAAGTCAAATATTCAAAAGAATTAGGAAATAGTCATTAATTTTATATAAAACTATTAGTTAATTAGATAACTTAGACGTTCATTTTTCATATTTCTAAATTTAATATATTATATTTTTGACCTTTTATGAATTTATTTTCATAGTGTGAACTTGATTGATCTTTATTATTAACAACAGTAGTGATGCAATATTTTATTAATATTATATTTTAGTTTACATAGTTTTTTTTTCCTTTATGAGATTAAATAAAAAAATTAACCTTATTTTTAGATATAATTTTGATTATAAAGAAAAACTCAATATTAACACGTGTCTTACATTGGCATTTGGACTCTCTCATTCATTTTCACACAATAAAGCTCTCATATAGTCTAATTATATTAAAGCACTAAAATTTAAATATTAATTTTTTTAGTAAAATAAAAATCAACATTAAGTTTTTCTTAAAAATAAATATTAATTAAAACGATCAATCATATTTACCTGATTTATTTTTTTAATTAAGTAATTATATTTATTTATCTATGAAAGCTTCTTAATTACTATTATAATATATATATATATATGTATCTATATCCATGTGTTGATAGAAATTTGTTAAGAAACAAATATTTTCTTAAATTCTAACAATTATATTTAACTAAGTAAAATTCTAAAAATAATAAAACTCTATATATGGTTAAGATAAAAAAAAAATGCATTAGTTTAAGAATCATTCATTCTCATAAATGAAACTAATTTATATCATATAAGATATATACCGGTTTAACTAAGAGAAACAATGAAAACAAAGCGTAGTTATCTAGCTCTCGTGTATTGGAAAGAACCAAATGGACATTAACTCAAAGTGACTCATTTCTAAAACTTATAACAAAATAATAAAAAACAAAATATATATGTAATAGATTTTTAATTTAATCTAAACACTATTATTATCCAATTGATCTTATTCTCGCCTCCTAAACTATCTCTGTATTTACCTCTCTCTTTTTTTTCATTTTTTTCTTCATATATAGAGTATTAATCTACTCACTTTTCTTTTTTAGTTTTTGTAAACGCTTAATTTATTAAAAAGGAACTACCAAGTTTTAATTAGAAGGATGAGAAAAATTGAGAAAGAATAGACATTGTAATTTACTTAGTATATCTTATCTTATAACTTAAATGAAATAGTGAATTAAAAATAAATAAGCAATACATCAAGTAATATAATTTTATATCTTTAAAATCAAATAGTTATTATTTTTTATTAAAAATTAATTTGATAGTGCGAGGATAATATAACACACACATACACAAATGTGTATGCATTTTAATATTAGTTATAATTGTTATAAAGTATTTTATAAATTTATTTCATAATTCGAATTTGATTGAAATTTTTACTACTCAAATATGATGAGTAATTAAATTTTAATATTTGCAAGAAAATTTTCATATTATTTTTAAACATATATACAACAACATAAAATAATTTTTTAAATTATAAATAAATAAAATCAGATCTATCTAGCCCGTGCCTTGCATGGGCACTCTAACTAATAGGTCATAATAAGAAAATTAGAAAAGACGTCTAAACTCATAATTTTAATTTTATTTAAATTTTTTAAAAATAGAAAGAAATTGTTGACATGCCACCGAACAAAACATCATTTTGGAAAGTTTCATTTGAAAGTTATTTATTTATTTATTTATTTCCAATTTATTTAAATAATATAGACCATGGATCACGAAAATCAGTGGGATGAGGAAAGTAAGTTGCCCATGGATGAACAACTTATTGTTTTTATTTTATTTTTTGTGAAAACGGAAAGCATACATGGATGAACAACTTATAATTATAGTAGATATCAACATCAAAGACTACATACAGAATTTTCTCTTTGTACCAAAAATAATTTAGACATATATTTTTATAAAAATATATAATGTATGTATAAAAATATTTAAATTTTGTGTGATTTAAAATTTATTTATTTTCTCAAAAGTAATTTTTCTTAAATTATGTATTCAAGATATTTTAATCACTTTTTGTAGAATGAATAGAATATATTTTTCCCTTCTGATCTACAAAGACCAATAAATAATACTCTATATGTTTCAAAATTAGAAATATTTTTAAATTTTATCAAATTAAATTTGTAAAATTATAAAATTTAAATTGTGATATAAATATATTAAATTTTTAATTTTTCACATTTCGACATGATACTATATTATATATAGTTTAAAATGTTATTTCTAATATCAATTAAAATAAAATATATTCACTTTAATAAATGAATTTTAAATTTTCAAAAATATATTGCTATTTTATACCAACAGGCGTTGGGACCGGACGAAAGAAACTCGACCCCTCGTACATAAGTTTTTGAATTCAAACCGAAATAAAAGAAAAATTTACAAAGAGACAAATACTTTAATACAAGTATTTAAATCTCATAAAATCACAATAAAATAAAATGCCAAACTTGTTGAGAACGATGCTAATCTTGAGTTTTTAAATATGAAAAGACTATATTCTCAAAACTTGACATTTTTTTCTTTATTCGTTATCATAACACATAAATACAGTGTTGATGGTATTTGATATCTCATGATCCGGATTATTTTTAAATATTTACTTTATTATTTTGAAATTATTAATTTATATTTTTAATTTTGTTAATATTAATTCTTAATATTTGAGAAGATAATAAGAGACAACATTATCATTTTAAATTGCAAATTGACCCAGGGTGACCGATCTGCCGAATTGCAAAACCAAAGTGAGAGTGTGAAACTGCGACGACAATTGAAGCGGTCGCGTCGAAGTACTCCATTTATTAGACCAGATAACTAACTCCGTGTGCACTTCCGTGAATGAATGAGAAACCCAGAGGCTGCTGCTATTCTTGATCGGTGCCGGTATCCCAATTCACCAGCATGGACATTGACGATGGCGCTGTTACTTACGACGGCTCTTCTAGTTCTCTCGCCGGCGGGATCAATCAAGGCCGCCGTTGATTTTGGGCACGAAGAAGTGAAATGGGAGGTCCTCACTAAGCTTAATTTCTCTACACAGATCCGACTCCACCCTCATATTCTACTTTTGGTCACTGTCCCATGTAACTCTCTCTCTCTCTCTCTCTCTCTCTCTCTCTATATATATATATATATATATATATATATATAGCTTTATTATAGTTGTGGGTATGGAAAATTTTAAAAAGCCACATTTAATCGCCAACAACGTGCGTAGGTCAACTACCTGGATTTTCTTGGAAAATAGTACAAATGAAATTGAGATAGACCAGACTTTTGTAAGGGTTTTGATGAAATTAGCTCTGCTCAATGGCAAACCCTTTTAGTTGTTTTCTACATTCTGCATTCGGGGCCACTTTTGGTGGCGAAAGTTTTGATCTCTGAGAAACTGTGTACTGTCTTTTCAGATTGTTTTCTTATGAGTATTATTTTGCTTCTTTATTGAAGCCGAAGAAGTATATTATAGATGCTTCAAATGAGCACATTTTAATGGACAGCGAACAAATTGGGGGAGTTGGTTTTTAGATTAATTGGTTTATGACAGAAATGGGGATCGGACGGGACAAATTAGGATAAGTGAATTGAATCATATTTTCCATATTATTCCAGCATCCAGAAAAGATGGTTTCCTAATCAGAATAATCCATATAAGGAAAAATAAAATAAAATAAAATCAGAAGCGAATCCATCACGCGCTATTATATATCAAGTAGCTTATTACAGAACAGCTTAAAACTTATTTGTTAACTAAAATAAGCTATAAGCTGTAAAAAAAACACGTGCTGACCGTCTTTTCCAAATAAGCTGAAAATACTATTGTACTCAACCTATAACTTTTTGAAAATCAACTCAAACAAACACTTTTAAGAAAATTTATTTTTGAAAATAAGCTATAAACTGTTGTAATAAGCTGCCCAAACAGGGATGAAGATGGTCCTTGTTTTGAAATAATAAAATCGATTGTTGAGTAATACTTTTTGTTGAGTCTTAGTTTTGCAAGAAACATTGCTGTACTGCTCCTTTCTTAGTTATTACTCAAATATGTATGTTAATGCTGTATTCTTTCCTACTTGTTATGAATACCAAATAATATACTGTTTGCAATATATTTTCCTAAAATCTGATCAGCTTACTCTTTATGACTCAGGGTCTGGTGAGACTCGATCTCTTATGAACAAATTAGCTCATGCGGTTAATAATAATCATGAGAAGTTTGGCACTCTGAAGCTAATGCTTGTCTATAAAAGCAATGATAAGCTTTTGGCAGATGCCCTTGGTGCTACAGAGGGAATAACATTTATATACTACCACCAATCAGTGTCTTACAAGTATCAAGGTCCACTTCGGGTACAAAATATATTATATTCTGTTCATCATGTAATGTCGCTTTCGCCTGAAGATATTCCTCTAAAATCTCTAAATACGCCAGAAAGGTTGAAATCGTTTTTTGAATCAACTGATAAGACATTAGTACTTGTGGAATTTTGTGGATGGACCCACAGATTACTGGCGAAGGGCAAGAACAATGGAAGTGAAAGCGTATTTGGTATCTTATTTTCTTCTTCCATTTTTGTCATTAATTTTAATTTATAAGGAATAAAGAGAAATCCAAACTTACAATGTGTGCTAACCCTGCAATGCTAACAACAACATTTCCTTGCAGAGGGCATTCTTGGTAAAGGCCTTAACTGTGAGACTAATGGAACACTTTCTGTTGAAGGGAAGAAAAACCAGAAGGTGGATGATTATTTCTTATTGCAATCTCAAAATATATAGAAAATAGAATTTGTTGGTAATAAACTATACATGTTTTTGTTTATGGAAACAGAAAATGGAAAGTGAACTGATAAACTGTGGCATTGATAGTGGGTCTACTGGAAATCCATGGCCCCTTGAATTTTCCCCTATGAACCAGAGTGATTTCCTGGACTCTGAGAATGCAAGGCCTAGTAATGAGGTTTCCTGTAGCTTTGAAGAATTTCAGAGGTTTGAATCTTTTTTGCCAACGTTGATGACTGCTGTGAAAGAGTCCTTTCTGCCTCCTGAAAGGCTAAGATTTGGTTTGGTCCGTGAGAGATCTCTGCTTTCATCTCTAGGTGTTCAAGATTCTGGTCCATGGTTGATGATGCTTTACTCTGCTGGATGTCCAAGTTGCACAAAGATTCTCGCAGAAGGGGTTGATATCAAAAGTGCTTTACGGATGCAAGATTCACCTGTTATAGAGGCATGCTTTACGGTTAATCTAGTCATCTACAATAGACACAAATAGTTTATTTAATTAAATTAAGTAGTTTGGGGTTGGTATGTGGTGCCATTTATTTTCGTATACTTATTTAATAATGTCTATTTCTTATATGCAGATCGAAGGTGATAAGAATGATCTTGAGCCTCCTTTACCCGCTAATAAGCCATCAATACTTCTTTTTATTGACAGATCATCCGAGTTGTTAGAGGTTAGAAAACAGAGCAAGGAAGCTCTTGGTGCTTTTAGAGAGTTAGCTCTTTACTATGGGATGAATGAGAAAACAAATCCTAACTCTCAAAAATCTTCTCTTGGAACATATCAGTCATCAATGCACCCAAAATTAGAATTGTCTTCAGTAGCACGGAAGTCAACAACTTTAAAGGACAAATTGTCAGTCATGATTATGGACAAGGCAAAACATGTTAACATAGATAACCTTGCTGCGGATTTGCAAGGTAATTCTTTGGGTGAGATCATGACGTATCTTCTTCAACATAGGAGAGAAATCAAAATAAGCTCGGTTGCCAAAGATGCAGGCTTTGAACTTTTATCTGACGATTTTGCCCTTAAAATAGCAGAAGATTTACCAGCGGATTTAGAAGGCAAATCTAGTCAAGATCTTGAAGCCGCTGGTAAACTTGGCGAGAATCAATTACCACATATGACCGGTGGGACTGATGAGGAGCTGTCGGAATCTGTGGATGCTGAACTTTCTCAACACAAAATCAAGAATACTTTTATTGATTCAAGCAAACTGTCCTCTGTAGCTCCTGACCCCCATTATAGTGGTGAAGTGGTCGGGAAGCATGAGAAAACTTTGCCGGATATAGAACCGGGGGAACAACAGATTCCTTTCTCAGGTTTCAGGGGCTCCTTTTTCTTTTCTGATGGTCAATCGCGATTATTTGAATCTTTGGTTTCCGTGCCAAAGATTCCGATGGTGGTGATAATTGATCCCCTTTCACAGCAGCATTATGTGTTACCTGAAGACGAAGTTGTCAGCTATTCGTCGTTAAGTAATTTTCTTGATATGTTTCTTAATGGAAGTCTTCATCCATATCAACGCTCTGAGTCTGTTATTCGGAGCCCTAGAGAAGTTCCAAGACCGCCCTTTGTTAATATGGATTTTCATGAGGTGGACTCGGTCCCTCGAGTTACGGCCCATACTTTTTTGGAGTTAGTTGTCGGTAATCAGTCTGATTTTGCAAATGCTGGCAATGCTTGGAAGAAGGACGTCTTGGTCCTTTTTAGCAATAATTGGTGTGCGTTTTGCCAGAGAATGGAATTGATTGTGCGTGAAGTACACCGGGCTGTTAAAGGGTATATGAGGATGCTGAAGGATGGAATTAGGGAAGAGAAATCTTCATCGACTACCGGTAAGTAGGGAAATAATTACACTAATAATATCTGCCCTATCTTCTTAGAGGCTATTGGTTGGTGCCATCAACACTGTTAGTTATTACCATGCTTATCATTATACTACCTCCATCTTGCAAAGTTAGGTCCCTTTGTTGTGTTGTTTTGATTGTCGGATAGCAAAACATTCCAAATAGTATATAGTTAGTTTACTCGAAACTATAATGAACAACAATAGTAAATTATGAAGTTAGAGCGAAAATATAATGTATAAAGATGTCCACAAGATGTAGTTTTTTTTTTTTTTTCGTATAATATCTTTCTTGATCACAATAGTAGTGAAAACTCATTGATAGTAGTTTTTTGTAATGTTAGTGGGTTGAAGAAAACAAGAAACCAATTTTATAAACCGAACTTATTCATGTTTATGACTAAATTATAGTTGTTGAAAAACATAAAAGCAAAAATATAGGTCATCCTATAAAAAATAAAAAATAAAAGAAGCACAAATTTGTGTCATCCTAGAGCTATAAAAGTAAATTTCACCCAAATTGTAGGTAAGATGTGATATAAGAAGTAAATTACACCCTTGATTTCCCCATCCGTTATGTAATGTCAGTTTCACCCCTAATCAATGCTGCTGTATCATTGTGAACATTGTTTAAAACCTTCGAATGAAGTTAGTTCCGAAGCCTGTTCATGTCTTTGATGGGTGGTTAGATATGTGGCAGATGGCATGATAGACGTTACTTTAAAGATTCCGTTGATTTACTTGATGGATTGCACGCTGAATGACTGCAGTTTGATCCTAAAATCATATGTGCAGGTACAATCACAAGATTTTTATTTTGGCAAGTAACAATGTATTGGATTTTTAACTAATGTATGCATTTGCATTTACTCTTTTGTTCCATCTTATGTGCTTGAAATATGCAGAGGGAGCTTTATCCTTCTCTGCTGTTATTTCCAGCAGAAAGGAAGAAAGCTGTTACATATGGAGGTGATATGGCAGTTTCTGAAATTATGGATTTTATAGCTGACCATGGAAGTAACTCTAAGAGGTTTTTCCGGGAGAATGGTAATGATTCTTAATTCAGTCAACTTAGTGTTTAAAAGTTAATACACACTCATATTTTTACTAAATGCATTTATTTAATTTGGTAGGTATTTTATGGGCTAAAGTTTCACGTGGGATTAGGAATGACAATTTACGTAAAGACATATCACAAGTGGCGAATAATGAGCAACTTTCTTCAACCTTCAACAAAGGATAAATACCATGAGGTTCTACTGAAAGAAAGAGTGCATAGAATGGAAATTATAGAAACACCCCATCAAGTGCTTGCTGGTTCCATACTTGTAGCAACTGACCGGCTTCTCAATATACAACCCTTTGACAGATCTAAAATCCTCATTGTGAAAGCGAATCGAAGTACAGGATTTCAAGGTCTTATTTTCAATAAGCGTGTCAGTTGGGAGTCACTAGGAAAACTCGATGAAGGGTTGGAGTTGCTGAAACAGGCACCTTTGTCCCTGGGTGGGCCCATTATGGTGCAAGGAATGCCTCTTGTCGCTTTAACTCAAAAATTGGTTAATGATCATCACCTGGTTGTTCTACAAAACATATACTTTCTTGATCAGTGGGAGACACTTAATGTTATCGAAGGCCTCAAGGTGGGGAATGAATCTATTTCAGACTACTGGTTTTTCATGGGGTATTCAAATTGGGGGTGGGACCAGCTTTTTGATGAGATTGCTGAAGGATCCTGGAAAATAATCAATGGCGATGAGGAACAAGTAGATTGGCCATGGGGGTGAATACCCATTACAAATGTCTTCCTATTTTGTATGTTGGAGCTTTGGAATTCCTCAAACAGGGATTTTAAAGAGCGGAAGCCAAGATGATACTAAGAAGATGAGGTTAGAATACACAGTGATTTGACATCTCTTATGTCACAGAAAGTGTACATAGATGGTTTTTGGTAATCATTTCATGACTCATTTATAATAGGCTGATATTCTAGGGATGGTTTTACTATGTTATACTCTCATTCAAAGTTCATCAATATTTGGCATTTAATGCATTACTCTGTTTCCTGCTTTCCTTTATGATTTATTTCTTATGTTTGGTAGGATTGGGACTTGAGGGTGTTGAAGCCCCCTTGTTTAGTTCACTAGGAATATGTTAAAAAAAAAGAGAAAAGAAAAAAAGGAACTCAAGGGGCGAGTTCACTTTCCATACTAGCCAGATTCACTTTTCTGGCTTGCAGTGCAACTGCATGTTGTGAAGGATACATGCCTGGGTTTAGAATGATGTCATTTTACATTTGTTGACTAGCACCGTTTGTAACCCAAAATTGAGACCCCTAAATTACTTTGGTTTCTTTGGCGGATAATCCTATCGGTCAACCGAAATAGGCTGATTATAAGATGCAAAAGAAATTACCAATTAGTTACCATTTGAACATGACTGGCAGAAAGACAGTCAGAAGTCGAAAATTTAAATTCTCATCTTGAAAGCATAATTCAATAGAAGAAAAAGCCGATTCCAAGGATTTCTAGTCCATTTGGCAGCTAATGCATAAATCAAAATGTACAAAAATTAAGACTCGTCCATTCCCTTCTCTATAGGATTTGTTTATAGTTGTGCTACAACTTCTCAGATCAAGAACACTTGAGACCTCAGTGGCACTTCAAAAAAATTAAATTTTGAAAAAAAAAATTTACCCAAAAAAGTTTCACCATCCCTCTTCAAGTTTCATTTGTCATGGCTCTTCCTGGAACTCCAAAAACTCGGCAAAAATCTTGATGCGGAAGACGGGCAACCGAAAAAACGAAGAAGATTCCGGATATTGTTTCCCCCAACCCCGTCACTAATTCCATCCTCCACAGTCTGGGAACTTAAATAACTCAAGTACGTCTTCCCCTCATAGATGAAGCACAGCTGCTGCCATAGAAGCACAGCTAATCCAATTTCCACCGACACACTAGCAATAAACAGGTAAACAAGAACAAGACCTCTTGGGGATAAAAATAGCGCAGATCTCAAGAAAGCAAGAGCAATCTCCTTCACTGTCCCAAAAACTAAGTCATTTACAGCCAAGTTACTCAAAATATTTAGAGATTTAAATCTTAATGGAGGCCAGATATAGGTTGCTGCATAAGAAGACATGATAGAAACGTAGATTGTACTTGTGACTGCTGAGGTGAGGAAGAGAATGAAGCTTCGATGATTCGCTGCCCCAACGCAATTACCAATCTACAGATAGTCAAGAAGCTAACCATTACTTTAAAATCCTTATATATTTGCTCACCTCATTCCACAAAAAAAGTCTCATTTGTGAGTTTTTTTGTCAAATTTGCCGTCACAATTTAATCATCACCACTAGGAATTAACCACGCATTACGTATACAGGAAAATATTTGCCAAATATTCAAATGAGACTTCTTTTGAAACAGAGGTAGCATATACCAACTGTTTGAAATCAATGTTATAGGCACATTCAGTTCTGTGCAAGACTTACAAATGGGCAGTGATGATCCATGTCCAGGACGCACATTCCACATGATCGGCAGTGATGAGTTCTAGGAGACTTTGGCTTTGTACAATAGAGACAGAAGGTGTAATTGTGAAGACCACCTCTTCCAACTACTGGGTAGCTACCCCATGGAATGATCGGTGGAGCTCCAGCAGTCCGAAATGCCGCAAGGCAGTAAGTAATAATGGTAGTTAGAGACAAGATTATTGCCATGCAGACGTGAAAAACTCCAAAAAAATAACTGACAGAAAAGGCTACTGGATATATTGCCCAGATACCACCACCTGCAGTTCAGGAATGTTAATAAGAAGAAAAATAGAATAATGCAAGTATTTGAGTGTGTTTCTAATTGGATGTCAAAGATTCCAACCTATCATGAAGAGCATGAACATAGAGAGTAGAAAAACGAAGCAGCGGTCCCGCAAACGTCTCCACCAAAAGTATTTGTTATCAACTTTATATGCATTATGGTTAGTTATAGCTCCACACCAGCCACATCTGAAAATGGGCGCGTAAGGAGCAACAGTAAGGTGTGAGTCACAACCCCAGCAGGTTGTTTCAAGATCCTCAGTTACAGATGCTACATGATGCTCCTCCTACATGTAAAAATATAATTGAGATGGTATGAGAAAGGGATGTAAAAACCTTTCAAAATGAAAAGAACTCATGATGAGCCTTCGTCCAGCACACGACGGTTTGCAGAGGCAAAAGGATTAGTATTAGAAGAATGTGTAGTAGATAGCTAGGAATTTGATTTCTCTCATTTCCAGTTCGATGAAACAGCCATTCCTTGTCTGTTAGATTTTGATGATTTTGATGACAAACAAAGGACCCAGTATGCCACGAAAGTGAGCTTAACCTATTTAATATTAAGCATTTCAGTTGACATATATTTACCGTTTTGGCAGTTTCGAAAATGTACAGTGGCTCCTGTTCTTCTAAGTGGAAAGATAATATTTAAAAGGATTTATTACCATAACAGCATAGGACATATTTCTACTTTCCTAACTATAGTCGGCACACACAAAGAGGCACCGTACAGACCAAACCTATGTCCATAAATATAAGAACACTTCCCAAAAACAGTTCGTGGCTCCATCAGTTGATCTGAGTTCAACCATAAAAATAACAACCATTATCAAACTAGAGAATTTTATAACGTCAAATGAGTTTTTGCGAATATGTTGATACCCATCTCTCCATATTAATAAACTAGGTATAAACCCATTTGTTTCCATGAAAATGTTTACCAATATTCAGTACTCCCTAGATGTTCCTAACTCAATTTAAGCATGCCACATTCTCTATTTATCAAAGCTGAAGCCTGAAGGCTTAAGAAAATCGAACAATTCCATCCTTTAAAATTATTTCTTTATAGTTGACAATTGTTAAATGCTCTGACATGATTTCCCTTGTAGTCAAATACAAATAATCAAACAACCTTTTTACACAAGCACTGTAAACAATGAAGCACCACCATTATGATTCCAACTCGATAAATATTTATTTTTAAAAATCCTAAAAATCAATTAATCATTTAAAAACGATAAAGACAACATTTTTGTGTTTGAAAAACAGGGGAAAATGAATGCACAACAACGTGAATCTACATAGTAACAAGAAATTGATATTTTACAGTATTCCAATTAATGAATTTCACCATTAATTAAGCCAAGAATTATATGGGGCATTAATTATCATTAAATTGATTGCATGAAACATCAAAATTAGCTCGTCACTTTAAAGATTAACTAAAAAAACAACACAGTATGAATTCAGATACGAAAAAGAATCTAGAGAGAGAGGAAAAAAAAAAGAACCTGAGGTTGGGCGGCGGTGGAGGGTGGTGACGGACCAGTGGCCGGAGAATCGGTAAAATCCATCCTCCCTTGTTTTACCGAATAACTCTGGCTATGAATGCCGCCCCAGCAATGAGACAGTTAAGGAAAAGAAAAGGAAAGAAAAAAAAAAAGTCGGAATTTAGGCCTTCCGAATTTCTTCCATCAACCAAAACCTCCGAAGATATAGAAGAAGAAGTTGCTTACTGGTAGACGCGTGTCTTCGTAAAGATGTCTCTAAATCTGGGGAGACAAAAGAGGGGTGTTCTTTTTGACATTTTAGCGCTTTTCGGTGATCTACATTTATTTTCATCGTGATTATTACGTTATTTTCACCAGATTGCTCTGCTGAGCTCCGTCCTCCAAAAAAGAAAGAACTAAAATATTTACGTAAATTAAAGAATTTTTTTTATGGGAGAAAAAAAATTAATTCAAACAAATTTTAAATATTCTTATAAATATTTTTTTTAACAATTTACACATGCTATTGTTGATATATATGTGAAAGTCATTTATTTTGAGACTGAAAATAATATTCAAGTTTATTGTTTTTGAGACGGAAGAAGTATAAAAATATTTCATAAAAGTTTAGGAAAAAGAAAAAAAAAATATTCGCATGTGACAAATAAATATTTTAATCCACATTATATATTAATAAATAATTACATGACAAATAAAGAAATTATATACTTCTTTTGTCCTTAAAAAAATAATCAATTACTTAATATTTTGTGTCATAAATTACTAAATTATCTGTCATTCTCTTGGGACGGAGTGTGACGCACCCAAATTTCCACCTCCAAATCTCGTGGAAATCTGGTCGTCAGATAATAACTAAATATATTGAGAAGCCAATATTAG
>JAUMHB010067498.1:22113-33615 GCA_032359685.1 Pittosporum tobira | reverse complement strand
TGGTTTTTTTTTTTTTTTTTTTTTATTATTATTATTATTATTATTATTATTATTATTATTATTATTATTATTATTTGAAGGTAGAAATTAAATTTATCCCATGCATGCAGGATCATGCATCCACCAATTATTGTTCAACCCTTGTGATTTTTTTAGCTCCTTCCTCTTTCATGTGATCCTTTAACTTTCTTCTCCTTTAATTACTTCGCACTACTTTTGCCTGTGATTTGCTTCATTGCCACCTTCAATCTTTGCCGACCACCTTGATTATATAAATCTCTCCTACTTCTCACTTTTCCTTCCACCACATTTTCTTGAATTATATACATATATATATATATATATATATATATATATAACTAGTACAAAGTGAGATTGAGAAACTTCACAAATTAAAGAAACCAAGATATTGATCGAAGCTAGCCGGCTATGGAGGGTTCTGTCGTCCGTCCTGCCATCATTCTAAGCCTTCTTCTTCTTCTTTTACTTCCGGAAATCATTGCAGCTAGCCGCCAACACTTACGTATGACTCTTATCTCGTTTTGAATACACCTACAATCTATAATTACGTACATGTACGTATAATTAGTCTCATTAATTGCTTAAATTGGTTCGCTTCTAATTAATTAGGTTTTGAATCTTACATTGTGTAGATCACGGGCATCACCATCCAACAACGCGTAGCAAAATCACAGACATGAGAATGGTGAAACCTACTAATGGAGTATTAAACAGGCCGGAGAGAAGGCCATTATTGATGAAGCACAAAAAACCCGACACACTACAAGTTGCCGGGTCAAGACTGCCCGACTGTTCGCATGCTTGTGGCTCATGCACACCGTGCCGATTAGTTATGGTTAGCTTCGTTTGTGCAACCATTGAAGAGGCTGAATCTTGTCCCATGGCTTATAGGTGTATGTGCAACAACAAGTCTTACCCCGTCCCATAATCAAAATTAATTAATACCACTAATCAATGAATTGAATGTTTCAATATCCCACCCTTGTAATATAGTTGGTTGTTTTTAATTACTTTTCATCCTTAACTTTTTGTTAAATGTTTCTTGGTAGTGGAGTTTTGTATGTTTGTAGTCTAGAGAGTTAATTTCTATTTTATCAAATTGGTAGACAATTCTTAGTTATTTAATTCGTTTGCATGTCTTGGAAATCTTCTATGCTCATGAGGCCCTTGTATATTCTTTGAAATGTCGTGGCACTTAATGCTGACTGAACTTCATTACTCACTCCGAGTCCAAATCTGGTGTACATTTGTTGGCTTATCTAATATCTCAAATTTAATTTAACGGTTGTATTACATTTAAGTTTATTAACTGTAGAAAATAAATGTAAAATTTATATGACTTAAATATAATACGATTGTTAAATTGAATTTGAGATAACATATTTGGATTGATTCACTCCATGACAAAATATAAAAAATAATTTTGTTTTCAAAAATTATTAAAAAAAATTTAAATTCTAAAATTGACATGGCTTCATTTGGTTGTGATAATTGTTCTAAACTTCTTCTAAGCATCCTGCACCCAAGTACATAACCAGACACTCATAGACGGAACATTAATAAATTAATTAATTTTTAAATAATCATTTAGAGCACCGGCTACAATAGCAAGTAACATCTGAATATTCTCCCTAACCATTATACCTTTCCTCCATCGAACAAGTCTAATTACAGAATTTTAGAACACTGGTATATATATAATAAACACAATTTTGAAAATCGTAAATTTTTCTTAAGAAACAATATTAGTCACAAAAGTTCATATTTAAAACTCAAACGGATTTATAACAATTTTATATGGAGTATTTAAAATTTTCAAAAAATTGCTTTTCAAATATCATAGAGTTCTTATACTCTGAGTCTTATAGAATACTAACCATGTAGATATATCTCCATTAAGCTCTCCTCGATCCCCTTCAAATTATTTTGAACTTCAAAATTATATTCAAACTCATCCTAATTTATTATCAGATTAATTTACTCTCTCAATCCTAATTAATTATCTAGTTCTAATTTTTTTTCTAGTCAAAAATTAACTTCTATACCAATTTTTTAAAATTATTAAGTTAAGTGGATATGACCCTAAAAAATCACATATAATTTACTATAAATTTTAATTACGGTAATTGTTAGAATTAATATTATTATTAATTAGTATTATTAGTTTTCAAGTTATTGTAAGATTTATTTTCCAAGTTTAATTAGGTGTCTTAATCTCCAAGTTGAAATAAGTCTATATAAAGGTCTTTGTGTATTAGGTTTCTCAAGTTATATTAATATAATTTTGTTCGTATATTGTCTCAGTGTATGACTTCCTCTTATATTATGTTTATTGTTTATATTTTTATATAAACTCTAATAGTAATTTAAAATATATATCTATATATACTTAATTTCTAACTTTAAAAACTATAACTATATATACTTAATTTCTAACTTTAAAAACTATAATTTAACAAAAAATTAAAAAGGATAATTTAACAAAGAAATAAAAGCTGAACATTTATTTTAAAACCGAAGGACTGATTTTCTATGTTTGGGCCGAACAGTTGGACTTCCACCTAGCCCAGTCCAATTTACCGTCCAAGTGAAAAACACACAGTAGAAAACCGTTATTTTCTCTATTTCCTTTCTTTTCCTTTCCGGCATCCAAACGCAGCAAATGGGTAAATAGGGGAAAGAAGCGGAGTTTTCGCAATGTGGCTGGTTATGAAATACAATGTCGGAACAGCCAGGTCCAGGGTCTCCCTCTCCCACAGAGGGTTTCCCCCATTTTCATCCTCCTCGAAGCTCATATATCCCCTTTTCTGTCCTGGCCCCACCACTTTCCTTTTCTCCTGGGTCCCTTCAATACCAACGGCAAATTCTCATCTCAAATGCAGCTGTAGTAACAGGTAAAATGATATTCCTCTTTGCGGGTGCAATATGATGTTCTTTTGAAATTTGTGTTATGTAGACAAGGCATTTCAATAACCCCCATGATTACACTTTCTGTACTAAAGTTTTGCTTTTGCTGATTATTTCCGTATTAAAGTTAATTTAAAATAAATGGCCCCTTTGATTGCGCTAAGTTTAAAAGCTTCCCTAAAGGTTTAGCTGGAAAACGGAAATGATTGAGAGGTTGAATTTTAGGAGCAAAATTGTTACCTTGCACAAAGTTCAAAAAAATAAAGATATGCGCTTTTTTCCCCACGAAAAATGAGTCTCATTTGTCAAATTCCCCCGTCCCTCCCACACAAAAAAGAGTCCAAATCTGCTATCCCAAATTTAATCTAACATTTGTATTGCATTTAATTTATTCACTGTAAAAATTAGCTACAAAATTTATATGCAATACAACTGTTGGATTGGATTGGAACATTAGATGAGACAACATATGGGACAGCAGATTTGGACCCCACAAAAAGAGTTTCTTTCCAGTGATGGTATTAGAAACTAACACAATGTTCATAAGTTGAGTATTAAAATTTTAGTATCATGTTACCACCACCCCTAACTAAGTAATGAAACATTGAGAGATAAACCTAAGATAAGAGAATATATTTTTGTAAATTTAGAAATGGGACTCAGTTGTGAAATCAATGAGTATTTCTTTTCTTTTCCTTTCCATTGGGGTAGAAAGGCTGAGATAACCTAATCCCTTACATTTAAATTTTGCCTCTGATGAGATTAAGACCTAGACGATGCATTCGTTCTTGTTCTTCTGACCTTAGAGTAAGTTTTATCTTTCTATGTGTTTGAATTTGGCCCTCTTTCAGTTCTTCGCACACCCTTTTCGTATTATTCTTCATATATTAGTTCTTCCAAAAAAATGTACTGATGTTGATTGTTAGCTCATTTGGTTGCTCGCATTATTTCCTTTTTCACCATTGAATCAAAGTATCTGTTGCTGTGACATGAGGATCACTTTGCCTCCTTCACTTCCTTGAATGTGTAAATTCAATAGGTCATGTTGACTATCTACTCAACCAAATAATGGTGAATGCTTATTATTAATCTTGCCATGTCTGTATCCAATACGGTACATCATTTTTCATGAAATTGAGCTAGAGATCACACCAAAAAAATATTACAATACCAAACAAAAATTCTGTGAGAATGCTGCACTGTGTTTACAAGCTCAAATCACAACTTTGACTTAAATCCTAGATGGATCAACTACTTTTCTTTTCTTGCCACCGAGTGTGGTATTGGAAGCAGAACTGCTGCAATTTTTTTAGGCATGCATACAGTTAAGGTGCTATTACTGTTAACTTTGTCATTGCCAACGAGAAAATTGGATTCAACTTTGTTTTTTGTGCATTAGCTTGTTTAGTGTCTAACGACCTTTTTCATTACGTGTTACTTCTACTCATGGAAGCTTTATTAATCCAGGTTGTTGAAGATGAAATATATTGGAGACAAAAGAAGGGAAATGAGGAATTGGCTTTGTCACGAAATTCTGCTCACATAACATCACAGTTAGCTCAGTGTTTTAGTGAGTCAAATTGTCCAGCCCCCTGACCTTACTTCTTGCTATATTTGATTTTAAGATGTGGAGTTTATGGCAAATCATTGGATGAAAATTCAGTATCTGTTTCCTGTGACATGTATCAAATATTGATTAAGTCCCACTGCACCTTAGAAATTACCGGGATTAACTTTGAGATGGCATGGTTGATAATCAAGCATCTTTTGTAGTTGATGCTATGGTTGGACCACGAGCATGGATAGGAGGACTTTTTAGCCGCTCAGGCAAAAAAAGGTTTGGAAGTGGCAAATTTCTTGACTCTCCTTTAAATCCTCTTCAGGTAAATTCTGGTAGATGTTTAGCATAGGTTGTTGCATTTAATATCGTGTATAGTTCTCTCTCCTTTCTTTCCAATAGATGCATGTCTGTTTTACATATAAGTTTATGTATTAAATGATTTATATATATGGAAAATATATTTTTGTATTACTCAATGCCTATAGTTTCTCAGCAACTAACATTTTTTTTTTGTTCTTTTTTTTTCTTTCAAACTTCTTACTAGGAGGAAAGACTTCAAAGGCTTCAAGATCGACTGAACGTACCTTTTGATGAAACTTGCCTTGATCATCAAGTATTTAACATCAAATCTCTCTTCTTGCTCAATTAAGTTATTAGCTACTTACTTTAATTATAGTTTTTAATAATCTCTCGTCTTCTGCTGCCGCATGGCTTTGCAAAGGAAATGTTTCATTGGACCTTTCTATTTATGATCTGTTCCCTGTTTGATCTCACCACTGACAGGTATCTCTTATGGCATTGTGGAAAGCGGCATATCCAAATGTTACTCTTAAAGGTTTGATATCTGAGCAATGGAAGGATATGGGGTGGCAAGGGCCTAATCCATCAACTGACTTTAGGTACGTCCACATCTGTGGTTTTAAATAATTACTCTAGACATTCAATGCTACGAAAAGGTTGTACTATATGAAGTTGCGAGGAAAATTTACAATTGACAAGAACAAGTTGCTCCTGTATTTATTTATATTTTTTGAAATACTAGCAGTGATGACTATTTTATCTATCTTGCTGCACGAAATATTTTAATTTTTAATAGTACATTTAAATGTATTCCTTCGCAGGGGCTGTGGTTATATTTCTCTTGAAAACTTGCTGTTTTTTGCAAGAAATTATCCGGTATTGGTTACCTTGTCTTGCTCTTGCAAAGTGTCCACTTTTGGATGAAATGTCTTAATTTCTAGTTTCTATTTATTTCTAGGTTCTCTTGATAATAATATTCATTGATCTTTTGCTTTTTTCCTTGAAGAATGAATTTGGAAAGATAGATTATATCACTAATTATATAAAACTTCAAAATGAAGGATTCTTTTCTTAGGTTATTGTTCAAAAAGAATGGGAAGCGAGCTGAGTGGGAATATCCATTCGCTGTTGCTGGCATTAATGTCTCATTTATGTTAATTCAAATGCTGGATTTGAACTCAGGTTAGTATCTGTTATTGAGTAGGTTGTTTCAGTAAGAGGTTGATGTGACACAAATTATAGTATTATATATTTGATGATGGCATGGGGAGTATAATTAAAGAGATGTCCTCTTCTGCAGCAAAGCCTAGATGTCTTCCGGGACTGAATTTTGTTAAAGTGTTAGGAGGTAAAGTTCCAATCTGGCTGTTCAATTTCAAGTATCTAGCTAGCGAATTAAAATTCTTTATTTGGGTGATCCGCCTAATTTTTCTTGCTGATGAAAAGTGTCATACAAACAATTGTAGAAGATGAAGAAGCGTTCGATGTTTTGTACTGTGTAGCTTTTGCAATGATGGATGCTCAGTGGCTTGCTATGAAAGCTTCATATATGGAGTTCAACGTACTCTCTCTCTCTCTCTCTCTCTCTATATATATATATATATATATATAGTGTATATATATAGTGTGTCCCTAAACGAGCGACCAACTTAAAGAAAACCATTCGTCTAAGTAAAATAGGTTAAACCACTTTTTCACTATGGTGAAAATTAGAACATTGGGTCACGTCATAGATTATTTTTAGCAACCAGGCCCTCAAGTTGGGACTGCGGGTAATGTCTATTTAGGTTATATGACGATTAAAAAGCCTTCTCAACAGCATAAGTAACCAGACAGCAGTCAGCACTAAATGGATAAGAAAACAGTAACAAATATAGTTGATTTACGTTCATTGCTCCTAATAATAATAGAAATCTTTATGCCAAAGAAATATTGCAATCACTTTCTGCCCCAAATAATATGATATTAATTTTTCACTTTACGAAAATTTTAACGCTTTGCTCGGTAAAAGAACGAAAAAAATGAAAATTGTGGTCTGTTTCAAATGATCAGGTCAGATTTGTACTTGAGATCTTACATTTATCAAGTTTAGGCCTGTTCAAAATTATTCTGTTCATTTCTTGTTAGTCAAGTTCTCTAAAGGTATACCATTTAAGCATTGATGGATGTATCTTGTGCTTGTTGATAGAAAGCCTGCGATTGATATCTAGATTGGGCTTATTAAATGAAAAGTAAAAAAATTAAAAATTGAGACCTCGATATCTAGAACGTATATTCGGAACCGTTTGACTTTTAACGGATATTAAGAAATTTGTTTGATTATGAGTAAATTGTCTAAATTATCCTTAATAATATTATAATTTAAATACTGAAATAGTAGTTAAAATGGTAGACTATAATATTGATATTATAGTTTTAAATAGCGGAATAGTGATTGAAGTGGTGGACTATAATGTTGGAGTAATAAATGAAGTGGTGGGCCATATTTGATAAAGTAAGAGTAATTTAGACAATTTATATTATTAAATTTTCTAAAAAGAGAATGTTGCAATTTTAATAGGACGTCTAAAAAATGCAAGTGTTGCAATTTTAATGGGATTGAGGAAGTAGCAAAATATTTTGCTGAATGATGAATTGAATCTATTACTGTACTTGAGAGTACTCAAAATTTCATTCACTAGGCACCCAATATTCTGGTCTTTTATCAAAAAAATTTTTTTTTTTAAATTCTCTGCAGGAGGTTTTACGGGTAACACGGACACAGTTGGAGAGAGAGCTGTCTTTAGAAGACATTAACAGCATACAAGATTTGCCAGCTTTTAACCTCTTATAGTTACTTTTGTTTATAAGCTGTCTTTCAAAACCTCATGGTCAATACTGAAATTCATGAACTGTAACTTGAATGAAGGAAAGAAGATGCTATCTGTAACTTTACTGAAGGTAAGAAGATGCTTCAAATTTGACCTAAATTTATTTCTAGTGGTAGTGACAATTTTTTTCCTCTTCTTCATGTTCCAATATTTGATCATATGGAGTCCATGGTCGGAGTAATTCATTTTTGAGATTTCTTTCTTTCGCTACATTTTTTAACCGCCCTTTTGCTGGCAATCCCATGTCATGAAATTTAAATAGAACCATCATATCAACTAACATGGGAAAGAAAAAAGGAAAAGAAAAGATTTAACATATTATATTTACGGACTATTGAAATAAAAATCGATACCAAACCTGAGAAACTAGAGTTCAAAAGTCAAAAAAAATAAACCAAATCAATTTCTTACGTTATAATTTATCAAGTTTAAAGTAGAGTTTGTGTATGTCTCATTTAATTTGAAGTTTTTGAACGAATAACATTAAATATCACTAGAAAAAAAAATTGATCCAATAAGATTCGAGTAATTAATCGACTTTAAAATCATATTCATATTCTACTCATTAATATTTTAAATTGAATTCGAATTTAACTTTTAACCGACCGATCTCAAATCAATTCCGAATTATTTGATTTTATTTACGGTCTTAGTTGCAAGCTCCATCGGATTATGTTTGTAGACATCAACTAGGTGGATCTGAATAGGGGGAAGTTTTTTTGTTCACGAGCTTTCTCCGGACGAAGTAGATAATGATCTCTTCATCAGTTGGCCGAAATCCATAATTAAATTCAAACCTCCTGATATAACCACCTAAAAATACAAAATATTTAATAATATAAAATATTTTTATTTAAAGTTTAACCACTATAATCTAGTACATTATTGTGGGTTTTATTATTATTATTTTAGAATTGTGTTAGTAATAGTTCCGAAAAAAAGAGAGATTTTTAGTTGTAATAGAAATCATTAAATCTCTTATAAGATGAAGAAAATAATTTACAATATGAGTCTCCTACATAGGCATTATATATCTTCTTGAACGAGATTAGAAAAATGTTTCATCTCCTAATCAGAATAGATTGCTCCTCTGGCATAATGTTATCATCATGAACCTGATCCAATATTTTTAGCTAGTCTTGTGCTCGGATAGGACAGTGTTTTGTGATCATTTTGAATTTTTTGGTATTTTAGTTGGATAGGCAGCCTTTTGTGATCATTTTGGTTATATGGGGGTAAATGAGTCAAATCGAGTTGAGTATTGACTTGTTCAGGTTTTATTCACACAATTTATCGAACTTAAAATGAAATTTGTGTATGTTTCGTTTAGCTAGTGAATCGAGCATGAATACGAATCGAAATTGAATAGTTTAATTTTCGAATCGAGTAACATTAAATATCATAAAAAAAAAAAATTCAATAAAATCTAAATAATTAATCGACCCTAAAAATATGCTTATATTTAACAATTTGAATCATGTTTTTAGTCTAACAATTTCGAATCGATCTTGAAATGGGTGATTCTATTTACAACTTTAATTTTGGTATTTCATGTTTAAGTTTACTTTAATGAAGGTAAGATGCTTTAAATTTGACCTGGATTACTTTCTAGTGGTAGGTCCTGTTTGGGTCCTTTGGAATTACAGCAGCTTATAGTTTGTTTTTAAAAATAAATTATTTTAAAAATATTTGTTTTATTTAATTTTTAAAAATATATGATTTAAATACAATATTATTTTTTTAGTTAATAAACAAATTTTAATAAGAACAATGCCAAACAGGGCTTACGTAGTGACGCACTTCATTTTTGAGACAATTGAAATAGGATGAGTTTGTTTGTTTTTTTTTTTTTTTTTTTCTCTTTTTGCTACATTTTTGAACCAGCCTTTATAAATTCAACATCTTATCAACTGGCAAGCCCATATCATGAAACTTAGATTGAACATCATATCAACGAATTCAACATAATAAAAACCCGAGAAACTATATCTTAAAAATCAAAAAAATTAAACGAAATCACCTTCCTACTAAAACAGTTGCCCAGTACTACTAATATATAATAGAATGGCCGGGTAGGCATTTTATTAGAGAGCATGCGCGCAGTAGCCTTCTTCATGAATGTACGTCTCATCGTCGATGCGCGCACACACACACACACACACACCTGCCGGCAATGTGGAAGGAATCGTTTTGTTGATCGAGGGAGTCGCGGAATTGAAGTAGGAGGAGGTCGAGAGATATTTGAGGTTTCAGCATTAATCGCTCGTCGTCGTGCACTTGTCGTTAGTACATGCATGTTTCACTTTACACGAAACCCAATCGTCAAACAACAAGAGAATATTAAAAATATTATAGTCAAGAATTAAAATGTTTTAACGATGAGATAGTTATAATACAGAAGAAATTAATAATATATATTTACATGCACCAGTTCATGATTACATGTTCGAAAGTATTTGGAAGAATAAGCCGCACTGAACACGTGCATAATCCAATGAGTTTTGGTCTCAAATGGAGGAGGAAGTTCGTTCTCCTGGGCGGAGTACCAGACTAGTTTTATAGCCAATCGGTTAAACTGGATAAATTTTCTTGGAATTGTCTGCCTCCATAATCCGCCTCTAGCGACACACGAGTGTATCGATGTCCATTCATATACACCACTACTAGAATCATATTTGTTAAATTTGTGACAGAATTTTTTTGTGACGACCGATCGAATAAATCAGTCACAAGATTTTATAATTCCATTCATATACCTTCAGCAAATCCCTTGTTCTCCTACCACCTACAACAAGCCTTTCTCCCCGGTTTACTGTCACTCCCCCGATTTAGCCGATTCATTGTTTCTCTTGCAAAAAGGTATTTTAAACTTCCAATTTTCTTTTAATTTGTTGGTGATTTTTTTTTTTTTGTGTTTACGTGTATATTCTCTCATTGTCTCAAGATTGATACATGCACGGTCATTAATTTTTATTTTCTGTTTTGTTTTCAATTTTATGTTCTGGTTTTGTGAAATCTGAGATGTTTTTAAGGAAGTATAAACCTTGAACATTGTTTGTGTAAACCCCAGTTGGAAAAAAGGTTGAAATTTGAGAAAATGATGAGAAATATCAAACCTTGAGCTGCTTTTTCCATCCTCACATCAAAAAATCGCACAGAGACACTAGTGAGTAATTAAAAAAAAAAAAAAAACTCTTCTTTTTGTGTTTTCATTTATGTCAACTATTTAAATTAAATTTTGGGAAGTATTGGGTGAGACTCAAGTGTGTTATATACTATTGGGTTAAATTTACTAGTATTTATGTGATTGATATGCTTGATGGAGCTATTTTCTGATGTAGAAGTGTTTCATGTGATTTTTTAGACAATACTAGTAACCAAGATTTGAAAGAAAAAGAACAATTACCAAAAATTTAGTTGCTATCCTATTGCAAGTATAATACACTTTTTTACACTAATGGGCCTCTCATAGTTTAGCTTTTAGGTGACTGTTAACCGCTTTGAACATATGAAGCTAAATGTGTGTGTGTGTATGTGTGTGTGAGAGAGAGAGAGAGAGAGTGTGAGATCCATAGCCAAGGTCTCATTAGGTTTTCTGTAACTATAATGAATCCTGCAAGTGATAGTCAACCTAGTTCGTTGTTTGCTACATTAATATATATACGCATGATTAAAAAGGCTTCAGCTTTGACAATCTCATCAAGTTACGCAGTGACAGTAGACCCACCAATACAAAGTTAAGAGGGGACCCCAGTTTTAAGCAGTTATCCCTCAAAAAAAATTTCATTTGCAGAACCATTCATGCAACATGGACACTTATTCAAGATATCCTTTGAAATGGAT
>JAUMHB010067498.1:8158-22013 GCA_032359685.1 Pittosporum tobira | reverse complement strand
GAGATTGTTATTATGTATTTAGATAAATTGAGCAATTAAAATAAATACTATTAAATTTAATTACTTACATTTTCATGTTATATGTTTGTTTGTGTGGAATCACTGCAAAAAGTCACTTTTTTTACTTGATGTGAATTATGAAACAAAACCTTCATGAAGCAAATCATAAATAGCTCGCTGGTTTTAGCTCCACATGGATATCAATGTGAAAGTAACACTGATAATACACATCATCATTAAAACAAATCAACTCCATAGTTTTCAAGTAATATTACCCTATAGATTTATTAAAACTTGCATAAACAAATCAACTCCATAGTAGCTCTTCTAATAAGTTCTTAATTGTCGTCTTGTCGACTACATCATAACCTAGCTTCACCTATGATCAAAGAAAGTACAAGAATGGTTGATTTGGTGTTGCATAGTTTTTATAATTAAATATAAAATCTAGAGATATTTACTTATCTACTCCAATTATTAAGCGACATCAAACGACACGTCTGTCAATAGTAACGAGCTTAGACCACGAGTCTTGCACTAGTGGACCAGTAACAAAACAAAACCAAACACATAATTTTTTGGGCCTGAGAGAACTGCTATGCTCCAACTGAATGGGCCTCCATTTACACCACACCACCAGCGTAAAGAGCTAAGCAGCTACTTATCAGGTCCTTCTTCAAAAGCCCAAAAAAATTGGGGCCCATTTTTTTTTTTAATACAATATGTTAAGGTAAGCTGGTGTGACAATTGATGTGTTATATACTCCCTCTGTTCCAAAAGAATAACTAAAATATTTAATATTTATGAATTAAAGAAAACAATTTTTTTGAGAGAGAGATTTTGAGTCATAAAAAATTTGAGTATCTCTTATAAAAAAATTTATTCTTTAAACATATACCACATACTTTTATTGATATATCATATATGTGTCTATATCATTTACTTTAAAATAAAAAAATATATATATTCAATCTCATTCTTTTTTAAATAGAAAAAATACTTACATATATACACATCGGCTTTATAACGACAGATCTTATCCATATATTGATAAGTTGATGTGGCAAGAGATATGTTAAAGTATAATTATTAGATACTTAACAACATATGGATAAAATTTGTCGTTATAATTAATTAAATTTTGACATATTTGTTATTATATAAATTATTATTATTATTGTTAAATAATCATTGTTGATCCAAAAATTTAAGTCTGTCATCTGGTTCGTATAATTACTTTTAAAAAATAATTTTGATATTTTTAAATAAAATATAATTGTGGTATGATCAATTTCTCCTAGTCCTAGAACACTTCGTGGGCTTGATTTCATCATTTCATGTCAACTTTACACAAAACCCAATCATCGTTGTAGCGAATAGGTACTTTCCAATTATACTCACCACTTTAATTAGAAAAAAAAGAAGATCATTTTCAAGATTATAAAAATAACTTTTAAATTAAACTTAAACATAAATTTATTAAATTATAATAATTGCAAATTTAAAAATTATAAATTATTTTTATAAATTAGTTATTAAAACACTTGTTATTTTTAATCATCTTATCATAAATTACCAAAATTTTATATTTACGAATTATCTTTTAAAATTTAAAAATGATATCCTTTTCAAAGAGAGTAGTATGTCTTAAGAATAAGATAAACAGAAATATACTGTATAGTTTTTCTGTACGTCTTTTTTATTTTTATTTATTTTTTTAATAATTTCTAAGGAGATTCCTCAATAGAGGGGGACATGATCATGATTATCACGGTTCAAACTTTAATAAATACATTGGAGGCTTGGAGCCCAGTATTATGCCAGAAAGTAGGACTACCGGCTGACGGATTAAGAGTCAATTCTGCGAACTCATGGGCAGCTCTATTCCCGTCTCTACAAACTATTAACAAATTTTACAGACTCATAGGCTCATAACATATATATTACAACCAAATCACTCATCAATCCCAAGATCGATCTATCCTAAAGACTGCTGTTCATGCTACCTAGCTAATATTCATTTCTAACAGCACGTACCTCCACCAGCACCATTAAAATGCTATGGAGAACCATCAATATTCAGCTTTAGTTGACCTTGTAAGTTCCCATTTAATCCATATAATTACCTGGCCGGCATTAACGCCACATGTTTCTTTCACACGTAAATGCTAAAAAGTGACGTAATAGTTGATCACACAGAAGCCTGTATTTCCAGTTTTAGAAACGTACAAGTAATTAGTATGATCCTGCAACCCTTCAATGCTAATACAGTATTACGGATAAGCACAGCAGCTTTAGACGTCACACCATCAAACCTGACTCTGTTTCTCATACACCTGACTTTCCAATCACCACCCACAATGTCATGTATGTATAAGCTGTCACCGAATTAACATCCATCATCCATGCATGTACATGATAATTATTGAGTGATGAGACAAACAATGCCATCAAATTGAGCACCTTGATTATACGCGTGTGACTTGCAACGGAGAGCTAATTTCCATGTCCATATATGTCTGTAGGTAGGTGCACTAATAGTACTAATTTTATTTTATTTTCTTTTTATTTATCTATTCAATAACTAAATTAGTGAATATGGTTAGTGATATCTGCAGTCTAATTATAAACATTGCCAAACAATGAAACTCTAATGTAACTTCTTTTTTTGTTTTCCTTCTTTATTTATTTAAATTTAACTCACTTTAGATTAATTAGCTAGACGTAGCTCATTGAACAAATTAATCATTCTTTAATTTCAAGAATTTAACGAACGTGAAATCTACAATTTAGGGCATTGCTGACCAACCCATAATTGCACGAAGGTTTTAGCTTACATTCCTAATAAATCTGAAGCCAGCCACTTGAAATTAGTACACGTACTAATCAGTTAAGTCAGTATTACATAAAAAGAGAAGAAAATCTCGAATATTTATTAATCATTTATAGTTTTTTTTTTTTATATTTATAATTAACATCAACGGTTAATCGTCCATAAATTTATAAAATACAACACACGCGCGCACGTACCTGTACATCAAATAATTTTTTTAACATTTCAAACAGCAAATAACATCATTGAGATTTAAAACTCTGACCTTTTTGTTGGAGGAAGAAGGTACCTATTAATTGAGTTTTAACTTTTTTGGTAAGTTTGTAATTGGTGTCATGTAATATTATGGGTTAATGCACATTTACACTGGCCACTAGTGTGTGCATTTGAAAGGAGAGAGAGATATTTTAACCGTAATAAAAATCGTTAAATATATATTTTGTAGTAAGAGTATTTACTTACGCATTAAATCGCTTCTAAGTTTGTAAATGAGATATTGAGATTAACGAAAATACTATACTCACCGATTTTGAATAATCCAGATATCATAAAATAAACAAAATATTATTAAAATTGAAGCTAATTACGTTTGTCCTAAGAGTGAGAAATTCCAATACGAGTAAGATCATCTATGAGATAAAATGTGCCAATAATTTTAGCTAGTAGTTTGTTCAAATTACTGTGTTTTATGGTCATTCAGAATTTTTAAGCGATCATTTTCCAGAGCAAAAAGGTGTCTTGATTGCTGATACAACGAAGTGGGCTCCATTTGTTCCTGTAATTTGTGTGCCATATATTGGGATGAACATTTGACATAAATTTCTTTCTAGTGGTAATGGCACTTAAATTGTTTTCTTTGATCACTTGTTTATAATTGGACAATTGAGCACTTTGAATTTTAAATGTTTAGTTTGGTCATTGATCACTTGTATGTATGGAAAATGTTTTTTTGGACATTTGAGTATTTAATTTTAAATCTCTTATTATATTTTCAGTCTCAATTATTGTTATATTTTATGTATTACTTCTCGAGTTAAGTTTTATATTCAAGTAAATATTATTAAATGATAATAATATATGAAATATAATAAAAATACAGATAGTATAACATAATATTTGAGCTATGTTCGAGCCTGATCACTGAAACATGAAAGTTTTCAAATTTCTTGCTTTCCCATAAGCAAGTTCGGCCTTATCCGGGTTTACATAGTAAATGGACTACAACTTTTGTAAACCACTTAACTGACTAATAATTTGTAGCTTAGGTATCAAAAACATTTATTTAAAAAATAGAAAAAATGGTGAGGTATTACGTGATTAAATATAAAGGGGACAAAATATAATATCTTACAAGATATATCATAATATAAAATATATATAATAAAACGATGTTATTTTGTAATAAAAAATAAATAAAAAATAAAAAATAATTATATCCTTTTATTAAAAATATTAATTTTACTGTACATTTTATTGACCCCCCAAATTTAAATACTAGCTACCTAATACGGGAAAGGCGAAAGTAAAAAAGAAAAACAACTTGTACAATGCTTTCCTAATCGTACCACATGTATGACTTGGGTGCCATCACGTGCCCGTTCTTCTCCATGGTCCATGCATCCTTATCCGTGTAGAGTGTAGACAATTACTAACTCGCAATTGTCTAAAATCTTGCTTGTTCGAAAACATTTGTGACATTTAATTTTGACGTCTAGTTGGCTACACGAAGTAAAACCAAATTAAAGAAATAAATTAGACTAATATATGTCCAAAAATATCATTGATTAAGTAAACTTATAATGCAACTTAATTGTATCAACAATTAACAAAGCAATCAAATAAAAGAAAGAGAAAAAAATTAATTACACAATAATACAAAAATTTAACGTAAAATTTTAATAGTGAAAAATCAAGACGCACAATCACGAGATGTGTTTAGTCAAAGTCTCACCAACGGCAAGATGCGTCGTCATTTTCTAGAGTTTCATAATTCATAACTGTTAGAGAATATTAATATTATTAACATTAATATTCTAATATTTATGGTATTAGTATTAATTAATATTTGATATAGAATTAAATTATGTACTTGGCATCTCATATTATGTTTATTGTTTATATTTTTATTTAACTTCCTCTTATATTATATATTTGTTGTTTATATTTTTATATAAATTATAATAATAACTTTGAATAAAAGAAATGAGTTTTCTTTTCCCAAAAATAAATTAAAAAATGGTATGGTAAATTGGTGGCTGTTGTTAATTCTCGCTGGAAGCTTGCTACTCCAGCTGTTTGTCACGTGGATTTTGTTTGTGGTTATGGATTTCCTAATTCTTTTTTTATTTTATTTTTTTATTTTGATATAAATAGACGTATGGAGTATAACATAAATGTCTGTATTCGGCTTATGTTGAGATTTTTAATAATTCTGGATTTCTTAGCTGAATTGCACATGTTTACAGGCATGACATGCGACTGTGGTGTTAGTATTACTCGAAATGGATAGACGTTAAGCATAGTTGAAGTCTGAAAGATGAGATTCTTAAAAGCAACAAGCAACGAGTAGTAAAATGATAGCCAAAGTCCCAGAGGTTAAAAGGGTCAATTTGCCAAGTGGACCAATTGTCAAAAGCATATCCACTTATTCTAATTACAAAAATGAAAAAATATTTCTCCTCTCTCTTTTTACAAATACTTTTTTAAGAATAAAAGTGATAACAAAAGATGAAGTTTAGATGACGTGAGGTGTAGGGGACACCTTCAAAGCCTAATTGGTGTGAAAAGAAGAAAGTAATCTTCCTAAACTTTCTGCAATCACCACTGACGACCCGCAATCATGAAACCCAATACTCGGATTATAATTGAACTGTCATTAATGTGAGCAGTCCAGGCCATTATCCATGTGACATGCGTCATGAATCTTCTATTACCCACCCCTAAATGGATTGATATATAAGTGTTTGTTTTGGTAACAATATTTAAAAATATTAAATTTAAATGTAATACAAATTTATATTTAATAAATTAAATTTATGTTTTAAAATTATTTTAATAAAAAAATTAAATTTATATTATAAATTATGATTTGATGACTTTTAAACGCTACTACTAGATAAGAGAAGCAGGTACACAGGTCATTTGAGGAAGTATTGGTTGGTAGTTGTACTAATTTATTTATTTTTGTATTTCTTCAATAATTAATTCCTTAATTAGTGTATAGGGTTAGTGGTTGCACTTTTAAGGTCATGTGTTGTAGTTTTTCTGTCTGAATATTATGTCACTCAAAAAATGTAATTTTAGATTTGGTTAAAGTCGATGAATAAATATAAATGTTGAGGGTATACTACCATGACTCACTAGCGGACCACGGTACCTCCCTCGCCTGTGCTTAATGGTTTTCAGTAGCTGTAACACAAATCATTGGACTAAAAATGCAGTTATTATTTTACAATAATGTGCTAACTGCTAAGATGTAATTCAAGTAGCCCCTCTACGAATTTTTTATTTTTACTTTTTTTTTATATCTCCAACAAGACCAAAGTCCAGATAATGGGGTCAAAAGCAATTTGTTTAAGCTTGTTTTTCATGCCCAAAGCAGAACACTGGCATGTGGTAGTGATATGTTGTAATCTGTGGGCTGCATTCAAAATTGCTGGCAATAGACCAGACACCCTCCCACAACCCCACCTTTTCCAATCGATTTTTTGATCATTTCTTCACATGTTACCAAAACACTCCTTTTACCTAACCCTATAAACTTACACATTTAGCCACAAAACAAAATTATATGCTGCAAGAATTCAAGTAAATAAATAAGACAATTGTGAAGCCAACAAGCATTCTCTCATTTACAAGGACTCCATGATAGTCATGATAAAATACAAACACCATTGAAAATGTTTTACATCAAGAAAGCCAAAAAACCTTCTGTCTCTCTCTCACTATCTTTTCTAGTCATCTGTTTGCAGAATCACTCAAGGCACCTCAGCAACTCTACATAGCAAATTGATCACAAAATCAAAGGGACTAAATCAACTGTCTGGGCCCATGGATGGTCCCGACTTTTAAATGGCAAAACACCATAACCCAACAAAGGAGAGAGAGCTATGGGCTACATCTATACAATTCTCTCACACTAAGGCCAGTCAATCCTCCAAGCAACAACACATAAACCAAAGTCAACAAGAAAATGATTCTATAAATCAATCAACTTTTCTAGTGGTTCAAGAACATCAGCCATGCCGAATCCCAGTGAAGTAGTTAAAGTCATGGTGCTGGACCCTCAATTGCTTTAGCCAAGAATCTGCTACACTCCAAAGTGAGCTCACCCTATCCTGGTCCCGTCCATTCAAGACCCACACATTTCCTTGCATCTTATAAGTGGCCAACCCGAACGGTGGTAGAGTGATGCCTTCAGCTTCCTTTCGCTTCTTTTCAGTCCACCCCATTTCATCTTCAAGGTCCAAATCTATCAATTAATAGATAAATCAGCGACATGCACTTAGCAAGCATAGATTGAAGGAAAATAAAGGACAAAATTGAAAATTAAATAATATTAAACAAAAGTTATGAGAAGGGAGCTAAATATACCTTGAAAAGAAGATGAGATGGTGTGGTATGCGAGAAAGCATGTGGACAGATCCTTTATGGTTCTCCCCATGGGAATATGATATATTGGGTACCTGAATAAATCATTCACATCAATTTCTATTAAAAAAACAAAACTGAATTGAAACATTAAATCATAAACTATTTCAGGCCCTAAAGCAGAAGAAGATAGGAAGGTACCATGCAACTGCTAGCCAACTAGCTGGTGAAAGATCTACACTTCTTAATGACATTAATCCGGGGTACCTTTGTGACAATTCACTTACCTGAAAGCAAATAAAAAATTGAGGCAATAAAATATATATCATTAATATCTCCGCCATCTCAATTTAACTCATGTTTCGTGTGGAATCAGGTTTCTCAGCTCTCCGAAAGTTAGCATTACAGAAAGCATAGAAAATAACAGCAGATGCTCAGGGGAAACAATTATTTATTTGTGAAGCATAAATTTTGAAGAAAAGTTTTGTAATAATTGAACTACAAAAAAAGCAGACACACAGGAGAATAAAACAAAGACGATATTTCATTGACAATATAGCTAATTTGGACAAAATAAGCGCAGGAAAAACTATTTTACTTCATTCCCCAGTCAAAAGTATTGCCAGATGTTTAACAGATGCCTGCTGGGATAAGAATTTCACAAGAATCTTACAAATCCCTAATAGTTTCGAATAGCTCCAAAATGCCTAACCATTTCTTATCAGTTAAATAAATGAAAGACAAAGAAAATGGAATCGATAGAAATTCCGATGAAAGTAAGAACATAAGAAAGCTACAGGTTACTTGTCAAGAAAAGAAAAAGGAAAGCTACAATTAAACTTTTCCCTGTGCACAAGGGCAACATGAACTTATAGAAAGATACCTTATCCATGAGGGGGACCCTTCCATAAGGAGTTGATCTCTCGAAGTACTCAAAATAAATGTGACCCAATCTATTATTTTGATGCCAGAGGTTCTCTTGTTCAAACAAACCCTCTTCGGACGAACATCCATCCCACCTTGACAGTTTTTCGCTCTCGCTCTCATCACTGAATGAATCGCTAAAAGAATCCCTTGTCTCACACAACGAAACAGTGTCTTCCCTATAAAAACATGCATTCAATACTGATTACATCACAACTTTCTTTAAACATCAAATACAAACAGAAGATTAAAAAACACTGTTGTGATCAAATTCTTAATTAATGTTTAATTACGCCAATTCACAATGATGTAAGTTTCCAAACTCTATATGATAAGCATTAAGCCCCTAAACAGGTAAACATGCATCTGATCATTTCAATTTTAACTTTTAAATACTGCAAACTGCAGTACCAAATAATTGGCAGGCTCCTAGTGATGTAAACATGTCAAGAATGAAGGTGATACCTTAAAGAGTTAAAGGCTGGATTGCTGGTAAAGATTTGAATTGCAGAGAGATAAGGCACATAGTATTGGACCAGGGTTTCTCCATTGTCCAAGTTGATTGGAACTCCGGCCCCATAAGCACTCCATTCATCATAACAATTCCAGAGATCACTCAATGTAAAGAAATCAACTTTTTCCCTCTCCCAAGGATGCCAAAGTTTATTAAGTTTTCTCATCTCACTCTGGTTAAAGAATCATCAATCAGGAAATATATAAAAACTATTGGAGTATTAATAAATGCGAATATAAATTTTTTAATTAAAATAATTCTTTTTTGCTCAAGAAATATAACAAAAGATTCAAAGACTAACCTTGGGTAGGAATTGGGATGGAACCACGGGTGTTGTGCAATTAAGGAAGCATTCCAGGTTTGATTGCATTGATCCTTTGTCCAAAATCATGTTTTCAGGCCAAGACATTGAGAGAGAGAGGCGCAGAGGTATGACTGCTTTCCCCTCTCCTAAACCTGAAAACAGAGAAAGGCTGGCTTACAGAACAGAGGAATGAATAATGGGATGTGAAGAAAAATATGGGACAAAGAGAGAGATTTGCCGGGATTTCTTTCCCGGAGAGAGAAAATGAAAGGGGGAAGGAGAAGCAAATTGGTTTTCAAGAATTCTATTTATTCACGTATGGGACAACTCAATCTATAGACATTACAAAAATAACAATTAAAAATTAAAGTCTACCCAAGACTCTCTAGTCTCTATATTTCGACTGTTAAAAGAAATAAACTTTTTTGGAAATATCTCCACTCTTTTTCCGGTAACAGAATTCCAGGCTCCTAACGGATTCTCCGGGCAAGATTAAAAGGGAATATCAAGAAAAAAGTTATGAAATTACACTAAACGTGAAGAAAAGTCAGACGCAATCCAAATATGAGACTTTTACTTCAATTAAGTCGCGACGATTCAAAGTGAATCAAAACCACAACCCTTAAAACTATAAAATACCTTAAATTTAGCCCGAAATTCCAAATAAATCCTCCCGCAATTCCCGCGAAGAAATTCCCGCGAAGAGATAGAGAGAGAAAAACCCAAATGCGGGAAACTAAAGACACGTATAACAATCTTGATGCAGACCCATAAAACTTTCTATCTCAAGATGATGATTTCCTCAACGAAAAGCCAAGCTTTCTGTTTAAAAGATAGAACAGACAGTAGAATACGCTGAGATTGAAGTCACATACATGTGACCATCTATATAAATATATACTTGTATATGATGGAATCGTAATAAAACAGTCCAACGAGGAAAAGGTTGCAGAGACTATACTTTTGGTTTGTTCTTGCAGATGATATGATGATGAGGCACTGATAATGAGAAGGCAAATATTACCATTTATTAGATTTTATCAGACTCCTCGCACCTTAAGGGTAAGATTTTTCAATTAAAATTTCTTTTTTCTTTTTATAAAGTGCAGTAAGTAACCAGACAAATATTTTTTTAAGTCTAAATTTTTTATTTTAAATTAAAAAAAAAAAAAATAAAGTGTGGACAAAGTCCTATCATTTTCTTCTTTTTTTTTTTTTTTTTTTGTTGAGACAAAGTCCGATCATTTTCAATCGGACACATGTCAGCGTGCCAGTGCAAAATTAAGGATAAGAGTGATTTGAGAGAATGGGGCCGAATTTCCGCGTTACTACCATGCTTCTAAATAAAGGACCACATAATTATGTTGAGCCCACGTATTTTTCGTACCTATAATATTTTGCTGAATTTAATATTTTATTAAAAAATATTTATAATATGATATAGAATGAAAAAAAAAAAAATACGACAACAAAATAAATACGGGAGATGATTTAGGTAGTACAGGTAATTTGAGTAGTTCTCCCTCACCATGTTAATGGGGCTCTTACCGTGTTATTTTATACTATTCCGTTACATTTGATAAAATGGGTTAATTTAATTAACTTTAAAATATTTAAATGCATATCACTAATAAATGAGAAGTGATTTATTTTTCAGGTTTTCATCTGATAAGGATATTCTCCATAAACATTAATTTTTATAATTATTCATATAAAATTTTAATTTATTATTAAAAATTTTATTTATAAAATTCTCGTATCATCAAAAAATATAAATGTGAGACTGTATAAGATGAGCTAACATGACTTTGAATAAAATTCCCTAATCTTAAATTGATTTACTAGTATCAAGTATCTGAGTATATGTACATGTGCAACTATTTATTTAATGACAATACTACCGGTATAAAATTTGGGGAACACGATAATGGAATGGAATAATAGTATTTGATAATTCTCTGTGTGATCAAATTAATGTGAGTGTATAATTTTATTTATTTATTTATGGATAGGTCCCTACGTATTGTTGACTTTCTTGGATTAATTGTCAAAGTGAACAGTAATGTCATAAATTTTGCCATAATCTATTGTCAATCCAAAATGGATAAAATGCTCTTCTGTAGTCCCATTGCTTCCGTACTTAAATTGTTTTCCTATAATTGAAAGTTTTACGTTGCCTTCTTAATTCAAAAGAGTTTAATTTTAAAAATATATGCACTTTTTTAACATTTTTAAAACCAAGGCCCAGCCCATTGTATTTGTTTATTACCCGATAAAGATACGCGGAGACATTGTCTCATTTGTCCACGTATGATGTTGCAAGCATTATAGTTTGACAAATTCTATAATTATTAATTTACTCCTCGTATCATCATATTCGAACTAAGAATTAAATATTTTTATTTATGAAATATAACTATAACTTACAAACTTTAATATTAATTAAAAGAAAATATTTTTTTTATTTGTTAGGCTATTTTTAGGTTGATATTGCAAGTAGTTAATAGTTACCATGGGCCAATAAAAAGATCCTATGGGTGAGTCTGGTAGTGATGACTTTGATATAATTTTAAAATATCATATTCATTCAAAAGTTTAAGTAGGTAAATTTTCAAGAAATCTTTTTTTTTTTTATATTAATATTTAATTTCATATTAAATAATTGAGCTGGAACACAAATTCACATGATTAATTAACATTTTATATATATTTAATATATTGAATTTTTCATCTTTATCCTAACAAAGAAGGGGTAGGTAGTTGTCCTTTATCAAACCGGCAATAGTCTAATGATATCATCACTATTTAGTTATTAGAGAGGTTGAGGGTTCAAATTTTGATAATATTAATAAATATTTAAAAAAAAATAATTATTGTATCAGTGTGTGCGTGTGTGAGTTTATGTTGTATTTTTATAAGTCTATGAATAATTAATTTTTAAAATTAATTAGAAATGTATCAAAAAATATAAATAAATAAATAAAACAATTAAATGTCTTTTTGGGAAACCGCGTAAATGGCACAGCAAGAAACTGAACAACGTAACATGCGTGTAGGCGAAATATGAACGGGAAAAGAAAAGAAAAAAAAAAAGTGCAGGCGCTATGGTATAACACGTACAATGTCTTGACCGCTTGGCTGCACAGTATATAATTATCTACAGTTGACCCAGTTATACAAGAATATTTCCACTTGAGAAAAGTATTAATTAATATAAAATATTAAAATTAAAATTTTCTCAAATTTGACATTCAATTTTTTTTTAATATTAATTCAACTAACTAAACTTACATTTAAAATTCAGCTATAAAAAATTGAACAAATAAATAAAATAATTTTATTTTTATGAAATGTATGGACGACTTTGTCTACTGTTACTAGGGAAAGCTTGACAGGTTCGGAATGAGCAGTTAACCGAGAGGATGAGATTGTACAAAAAAACAAAGTCACGTGAAAGGATTTGTTTGGTGTTGAATTTTGACCATTTCCAGTATAAAGTTTGTTTTTTTTTTGTTACAAATTTTGAATGAAGAAATATTTTAATGCTTAAGATATTAGATAGTTCACAAATTAAAATATTAAAATAAATCTAGATTTCTTTAAGAATTCACTTTTAAAATTCCCAAAAAAATTAAAAATAAAACTACTCATAAACTAATTATTGTCGCATTTGTTACTGCAAATTATAATTCCTAAGCTAGTTAAATTAAAAGCACTCGAATATAAAATTTGATGTTTCTAGAGTTAGAGATGACAATAACTTTTTTAGTAAATTTGAGAAATCAAAAAGTCCAAAAATAATCTCAATTCATTTTATTTTAGTGCAAATTGTTGTAACTATTATAAATTAATTAAAATATTATTTTATTAATTATTATATTTATTAATTTTAATCCTCAAGAGAATAAATCTTAATTTTAATTTTAAAAATTTATAAATTGAACAAAGATGTTTATCTTATCTCTAATTTTGAAATACGTAAAAAAACAAAAATAAGACAGGACACTATGTGGTCCAAATATTGACGAACAATAAATTCCAAAGTTAATGATAGAGAAAGTGATGATACACTTGCAAGTGTAAGGTGGTAAGACACTCGAACTATTTTCGTTTAAAGCTCGTGCTTTATTAATTTGTAGTTTGTACAATATTTCATTATTATTTCATGTTTGTACATTGTGAATAATTCTCACTTTTTTAATTTAAAAAAAATAATAAATTTAAACATTATTAGACTTGATAAATAATTCATTTGTGTGAATAACGGGTAAAATATAATAGATAATGAATCAAAAATAAATTGAATCAAAAATAAATATCTCTCGTATGAGTTATAAATGGATTAAACCCACTCGGGTATTGATTAACCCAAATCAATCCATCTTTTTTATAAAATTAAAAAAAAAAAAAAAAATTAAATTAAGTATTAGAATTTGTGATACACACCCTCCCTGGAGTCCTAATTTATCACCTAATAGAGTTTCAAGTCAAATGAAGCAATTGGTGGCAGCTGATGGCGGCGTACACTGGTGGCTGGAGGTGGCTGAGTGCGGTTGATGGCGGCGATTACTGGTACAGAGACGGCGACTTCTTCTTCATCCATTTTTCTTTCTATTTTTCTTTTCCCTTTGTTAGATCAGATTACAATAAGTATCAACCAAACTTACTTTCAATCAAAGTTGTATTCAAT
>JAUMHB010067487.1:0-13697 GCA_032359685.1 Pittosporum tobira | reverse complement strand
GTTATGACATTTTAAGTGCTATTAGTTCAATATCACTTGCTCCTTGGCGAGTGTATTACACTCGCTGTTAAAGTGGATGGAAATGAGAGAGTCTGCCTGATTTTGGGAAACCATGGGTGGCTTATAGTTGACTTTGATACCTGAGATGGGACGATGCAAAAGCGGTAAAACCATGGGTGGTTTTTTGCATTTTACCCTAAAATAAAAGTTGTGGAAAGGCTACAGACCTATTTCCAGAATGAAACAACCTACAAGGCTTTGAGACAAACTCAGATATGCGCTCAATTGAGGTCATTGGTGGTACAAAGTAGCAGAGCTTAATCATCTTTAAGGTTTACCACCTTATCAACACTGTATGTACTTAAATTTGTCTACTCTGAGACCTCTAATACTAACAATAGCAAACAAATTCAAGCTCAACAGACAAACAAATTGAGATTATCAATGGGATAAATTGTCTGATTGGTATTGTGTTGAGTTGTGTTGCAGTGGTATGACGTACTTTGATGGAAATGTTTTAAGAAATAAACAAGAAAATTGTTTGTTTAATCTTCATCCTACATGTTCTCAGTTAACTGACACTGGAGACTGGACTACTCATAGCACTAATTAGATATTTCTGAACCACAAAGGAACATGGAAGGAAAGTGAAAGTTCAAAACAAAAACATTATACAAACAACATTTTCTTCTTATCTTTGTTTTTTTTTTTTTTTTTTTTTTTTTTTTTTAAATTTAAAAAAAAAATTAAATGATCGATCTAATAAATTCTTGATATGAGATTCAGAGGATTACCTGAAGAACTTCATCAAGCAAGTTAATATCCAAAACATCAGGGATGAAACCACCGCCAATTCCTTGGATGTCATGATGGCCTTCAGCAAGTGTACATGAAAAAAGAAAATAGTCGGGAAATTTTCTGCATGTCCATATTTAGAAGGTACATAGTATAAAGAACGACACAAGAAGATTAAATAGATAGTAGCTATTAGATAATTTAATTTTTCATGCGATAGTGGTATCTAATAGTATAATGCGACAGCAATGGAGACTACCGGAGGGAGATAGCCGTGTGATTCTAGTTCTATAAAATTACAGTAGATCAACAAAAACAATCACTTCTTCAGAATAAAAAAAGGCTACATTTAAGAAACCCGGATCGTAGAAAGTAATATAATGTGTATCCGCATCTACTTTATTCTTCTCACACGTGAAAATTTCTATCTGCAGTTTACTATTTCATCTGTTCCAAGATTTGAGATACAGTTTGACTTTTTGAGTCAATTTTCCAAATCCTAAAATTTAAAATTGTTATGAATCAATTGAAGTGCTGAAAAGCAACAAAAATGATAATTATTAGTACTTTTTAGTTAGTTTGCAAGAGTTATAATTGTCAGCACATTATCCTCATATCATATAGATATGTATTGATTTCAATTTAAAATTTTGCAAATTGATTCAAAAAGTCAAGAATGTATCTCTAATTTGGGAATAGAGATGTATTACATTAGATCGAGTCAGAACACATTTCCTTTACATAATGGAGGAAAAAGAATAGAGCCAAAACAACACGTGTAACCTTGAGCCTTGTAATGACGCAGAGTGATGTAGGGCAATTGATAGAAAAAATAAAAAGATAGAAAATGATAAATTTTGTTTATTCTCACAGGAAATCAGTCATACCGCAGTATGTTAGATCGCTCATGTCCGCAGACAAATAAAACCATAAAGTTTTACTCAATTCATAATAATAATTCACTCAATAATAATGAAAGATTACAATTCTTTAAATAGGAAAACTATGACTTAACGAACAAGTAAAATCCTAATTTAAAAGGAGCTAAATATCCTAATAATACTTTATTACCTTAAATAAAACTTCTAGAATAATACTTAATTAATATAAATAATATACTTAACAAAATATAATAATTTATCTTTAACTAATATCATACCATACTGAATAATAATAAATTGCTTTCCACCTACATCATTCTCCTTGCCATTGAAAAAAACTCATCCACGAGTTTTATAATAATTTAAAATCAGAATCCACGATCAGAGAATTGTCATCAAACAAAAGAGGTGTTCCAATCATATCGAAACATGCTTTCTCAGCCTGATCGCCATTAGTTTTACCTTCTGGTCATCGGTCAGGTCTTTAATATCAAAGATCATCTTTGTGAGAACCGAAATTTTTGTAATTTAATTTTTTCAAACGAAATGAAAAGTTTCCTTAAGAACATTATTATTTTGGTGATAGTTCATACGAATTATTTTGGTTCGATAAAAAATGCTTCGTTCGGAAAAATATCTCGGTAAACCGTTTTGAGGCAGGCTTCGGGGTAAACCCTAGCCCTAATGGCCTTGCTAAATATTGGGCCAAGTTTATTGCTTAATAACTTAACTAAGTTATGGTCTTAGCATGCCAAGCCCAACAAATTAAAGTATGGGCTTATAAGTTAAAACTTGAACTAAGTTAAAAATGCTTTGTGGTTGGACCAAGGTTGGGCAAAGAAATAAAGAAAAGGCCATGAGCCCAGCCTATCTAGGGGATTCGACCACTTAATGTGGCTGATGGTTTGTGTATGTTTAAGTGTATATTATATGTGTGTTGACTTTAGAAAGAAAGAAGTAAAGCTTCTTGAGGAAGCTTTGAAATGTCAAACTCTTGTGGAGTTCATGTGTCAAGATTTTTTGGTGCATTGGACAAAACAAAGAAAAATATCTACTCCCTCTACAGAACTGCCAAAATTCATAGAGTGAGAGAGTAAGTTCATTTGTTCATTCCACTTAGAGAGGAAAAGAAAGAAACGCTAAAGAGAGAAAAAGCAAAACCACCAAAACTCTTGTAAACTTCTCCAAAACCTAGACGTGAATCTAGAATCACGATCCGACACGATCAAAATGGAAACTCCATGCCTACTTACTATTTTCTTGATGTGCAAGTTCACCAACTAGTCCATTCGGAAGTTCTCTTTTGTTGGGAGAAAGTGAGCAGATTTTGTTAGTCTGTCTACAATGACCCAAATCGCATTATGCCCTTTCGCAGTTGCGGGCAATGCCATAACAAAATCCATGGTTATATTCTCCTATTCCATTCCGATATATCTAAGGGTTGGAGTAATCCACTAGGCTTCTGGTGTTCCGCCTTAATTCATTGGCACGTTAGGCAACTACTCACATATCTTACAATATCCTGCTTCATATTCGGCCACCAGAAGTTTCCTCATACATCGTGACACATTTTCGTCCCTCCCGGGTGTACTGCGAATTTAGAGTTATGAGCTTCATGCAAAATCTCTCGTCGCAATTCCTCGTCTTGAGGAATCCACTACCTATTTTCGAATTGTAATATGTCGTCAGAGTTTAGCCGACACTTTCTTCTTTCCTTACAAATCAAACGATTCTTTTCTTCCAGGTACAAGTCTTGTGCTTCCTTGATTCGGCTCACCAGAGTTGGTTTTAACATTAATCATTTTCAATAATTTCTTCTCTTCTTCCCCGAACACCACTTCCAGTTGCATTCTTTAAAATCCATCCTTACCTCCTCTTAATCCAGCATCAAATTCAACTTGCCTTTACGGCTCAATGCATCAGCAACTACATTAGCTTTCCCCGGACGATAACTAATGGTACAATCATAATCCTTAATTAATTCTTAATAAATTCCAGCCATCTCTGTTGTCACATATTCAACTCCTTTTGAGTGAATATGTACTTCAAGCTCTTATGATCTGTGAAGATTTCATATTTTTCTAGTGTCTCCAGATTTTCAAGGCAAAAACTACCGCCGCCTATTCCAAATCGTGGGTGGGGTATCAATTTTCATAGTCCTTCAATTGACGTGATGCATAAGCGATCATTCTCACATTCTGCATTAACACATAACCCAGGCCTTTCAGTGAAGCGTCACTATAAATTACAAAACCTCCAGTAGCATCTTGCAACATCAACAGTGGGACTGTAGTTAACTTTCTCTTTAACTCTTGGAAACTTTCTTCACACTTTGGAGTCTATTCAAATTTCACCATCTTCCGAGTCAGATTTGTTAGTGGGGTGGCTATTTTGGAAAAATCTTCGATAATAGCCAGCTAACCCTAGGAAACTTCTTACTTCAGTAGGCGTTTGGGGTTGTGGCCACTTCATCACTACTTCTATCTTAGCTGGGTCTACTGAGACCCCATCCTTATCTAGGATGTGCCCCAAGAATTAGACTCGATTCAACCAAAACTCACATTTGAAAAACTTCGCATATAATTTTCTCTTTTAATATCTCCAACATTGTGCGGAGATGCTCCTCTTGTTCTTCTTTTGTCTTAGAGTAAATCAATATGTCATCAATAAATACAATAATAAACTTATCTAGATGCGGCTTGAATATTTGGTTCATAAAAGCCATCAGCACGTTAATTAATCTAAAGGGCATCACTAGAAATTCATAATGCCCATACCTCGCTCGGAACGCCGTCTTCTAGATATCTTCATGTTTAATTTTCAGCTAGTCATATCTTGATCTCAAATCGATTTTAGAAAAGTGGGCTACCCCTTTTAACTGGTCAAATAGATCATCAATTTTCGGGAGAGGATATTTGTTCTTTATGGTGACCTTATTTAGTTCTCAATAGTCAATACATAAACGCATCGATCCATCCTTCTTGCTCACAAACAAAATAGGTGCCCCCCACGGTGACAAACTCTGTCAAATAAACCCTTTATCCAATAATTCTTGCAATGGAATCGTCAATTCCTTCATCTCGACCAGTGTCATTCAATATGGTGCTTTAGAAATGGGTGCGGTATCGGGTATCAAGTCCATTGAAAACTCGATCTCCCGGTTTGGGGCCAATCCTAGTAATTCTTCCGAAAATACACCCTTAAATTCATTTACTACGGGGATATCATCTATTGTTATTTTTGGACTCCTTATATCCTTTACATAGGCTAGAAAAGCCGAACATCCCTTTCGCATCATCCTTTTCACTTGCACCATTATCAGAAAATTCATAGACTTAAGATTTTTACTCCCTATAAATAGGTGTTTTTAATGTAATACATTTCTTCTTGAAATCTATCTTAGCCTGATACAAGTTTGACCAATCTACCCCCAAGACGAGATCGAACTCTCTCAATAGAAATGGTATTAAATCAATAGGAAAAACATACCCATTGATTCCTATCGAATAGTTCTTGCATACACTATTCACAGGGAATATCTCTTGACTAGCTACTTCGATATTCAAGAGATCGAGCAGACTATCAAGTTTAATATTTAGCTCATGCATGAAACGATCCAATATAAATGATCTAGTTACGCCAGAATCGAATAACACGTATGCATAGAGGGAATTTACGAGTAAAGTACATGTCATCACGTTTTCGGCCTCCCTTGCATCCTACAAAGCCATATTGAATGTTCGTGTGCGAGGCGGTGGGGGTGCAATTCTGGCTCCGGATTGTACTGGTCTTGCTCTCGATCGATTACTTCCCCAAGACATTATCTACTCTCTCCTGGGGCATCTAGTAAAACTATGCAATACTTCCTCGCAACTGAAACATTTGGCAATTGTTTGCCATATAACTCGGCTGCCCACATCGAAAACAGACCCCCTTGCTTCTTCCCACACTCCGGACACTCCTCTGACCTCTTTTTGTTGCCAAAACTTTCCCCACTTCCTCTTTTGTCCTCTTTTTCCCCGAAAAATTGCTTGCTCGGCTTTCACTTAACACTGCCGACTCCCTTTTTGACCCTCCTTCACCCCTTCTCTGCTTCTTAAAGCTCCCTTTCCCTTGGTTTTGGTTAACTCGCATGGGCTCCCTGGTCTCCTCAGCGATGATAGCCCTTTATACCATCCACTCAAAATTATCCAAGTCCAACACCGTTATCCTACTTTGTAACCAAGGTTTTAATCCCTGTTCGAAGCGTTTGGCCCGACTTCTTTCGTTTTCTACAAGGCCTGGAACAAACCTTTCCAATTCATTAAACTTGGCAACATATTGAGAAACCGTCATATTTCCTTGCTTCAATTCAAGAAATTTCATTTTCATCCTATCCGTCATTGTGGCCGAGATCCTCTTGAATCTTGTCCAAGGTATTGGAGCATTAGCTTTAGCTCTTGCAATTCTTCGGGCTTCACGACCCCCTCCCACTCCCGGGTTATCCCTTAAGGATTCTTCTTCCCTAACCAATATCTCCCTTCTTTCCTTAGCCTGTGACATTTCCCACTAGAAATTCGCTCCCTCCTTAAAAGATGGGTCGCGTATTTAGTTTTCTGGTCTGATTTGACTTAACAGATGTCGAAGTCTTTCTCAATCCCTTTCACTTAATTATGGGCTTCCACAGGATCTCGCTTACCCTCAAACGTTAGGGGTTGCAAGCTATTAAACTCCCGATAAATGGTTGCGGGAGTAACTGGAGGAGGTGCTCGAGCTACAATTTGTAACACATCGCGGAGTACATCTGCCAGCTAGGTAAGAGGATTTGGGGCCGCTTGTTCTCCTTGCGTTTGGGAGGGTAGATTCTTGTCCTTTAGATGTCATTCTTAAATATAACATAAATATTTAACATATACTTGTATAACTTTAAGCATGCGTACTTAACATAACATATATTACACATTAAAATTTCATACATCATAGTCCTTAATACAACAACATTAGAATATTTACAACCAAAAATTTCTCCCCCTTCATTGCTCCTCTTCCTACGGAAAAATCCTACGAATCCTACCCAAAGCCCCCCTTTCATAGTTCCCAGTTTCCTCATGTTGTTCCTCCACCTTTTGCATAACAGTCCTTAGTCGATTACGGATCAGCCCAACCTCCAAGTCATCCACTATATCCCCCAAGTCGTCGGCGAAAAAGCGAATAATTCAACTATAATTGTCAGTCACTTTTTGAAACGTATGTTCCCACTCATACATTAAGGTGACATACGTCTCCAGCCTCCGTCTCTTCCTCTCCTCCTCAATTTCTCTCTCGCGAATCTCAAATAACAATGCATCCATCGTTCTCTTTAGCCTGTCCACCCTCTCCTCGTGAAGTGAACGTACCACTGTACTTGGACTCGCTCGGAAAGGTTCCATTGGCCTCACCGAGGTAGGGTCCTCAAGTGAAGTCTCCATTCCATTTGGTCTGGACTTTGTGTTTAGACTAAGCGGGAAGCGAAGCGAAGATGATGGAAAATTCAAGCGACCAAACAGAAAGTAGCGCATACTCACTCAGCAAGAGTAAGTGCATGCACGTTTAATTATTTATGCATGCTCGTGGATATTTTTACTACTTATCTATAAATGTTTAAGATGAAATGTTCCAAGTCTTTAAATATTTTTCCAAATTCTTTATGAGTTGAAATTATATTGAGTTGTACTTGTTGAGCATCCCACACTCACCATGTTATTTCATTGTAATCTTTTTCAGCTAGGGGTGAAAAGAAGGTCATAGACGAGAGCTTAGATGGAGCAAATGCGCCTTTGGCAGATGGTAAGGAAGGTAAATTCTAGGGTTTTTGCACTAACTTGGCCCAATATATAGCAAGGCCATTAGGGCTAGCATTCACCCCTAGTGGAGTTTGCCTATAATAACAACTACCACTCAAGTATTGGTATGACACTATTTGAAGCTTTGTACAGGAGAAAGTGTCGAACCCTTTTATATTGGAATGAAATTGGGGAAAAGAAATTACTAGGGCCAAAACTAGTATAAGTTGAATAACCGATTAAAATTGTTCGCAATCGAATGAAAGTGGCGTAGAACCGACAAAAACAGTATGCAAATCGCCACTGAAATGATAGGAATTTGGAAGTCGGAGATTATACACTCTTGAAGATTTTCTCCTGGAAAGGGGTAATGCAATTTGGTGAGAAAGGAAAGTTGAGTCCGAGGTACATTGGACCGTTTGAAGCATTAAATAGAATAGGTCCAGTGGCGTATGAGTTAGCCCTACCCCCAGCTCTAGGGCATATTCATAACGTATTTCATATTTCGGTACTTCGTTTATACAAACCCGATTTCATGCAAATCATCGACTACCAACCAATCGAATTGCGGGAGGATTTATCCTATGAAAAAGTCCCAATTCAAATAGTGGATCGACAAGTTAAGATATTGCGCAATAAAAAAATTCCTTCGATGAAGGTCATCTAGCGCAACCATAATGTCGAAGAAGCGACATGGGAACTAGAAGAAGAAATGAGGAAAAAGTACCCTATCTGTTTGAATCTTCAATTTCGGGGACAAAATTCTATTAAGGGGGAAGGATGTGAGAACCGAAATTTTTGTAATTTAATTTTTTCAAACGAAATGAAAACTTTAATTTATATGTGATGATGCCTTAAGAACATTATTATTTTGGTGATAGTTCATATGAATTATTTTGGTTCAATAAAAAACGCTTCGTTTAGAAAAAAAATTTAGTCAACCGTTTTCAGGTGGGCTTCGAGGTAAACCCTAGCCCTAATGGCCTTGCTATATATTGGGCTAAGTTTATTGCTTAATAACTTAACTAAGTTATGGTCTTAGCATGCCAAGGCTAACAAAATAAAGTATGGGCTTATAAGTTAAAAATTGGACTAAGTTAAAAGTGCTTTGTAGTTGGGCCAAGGTTGGACTAAGAAGCAAAGAAAAGGCCATGGGCAAAGCCCATCTAGGGGATTCGGCCACTTAATGTGGCTAATGGTTTGTGTATGTTAGTGTATATTATATATGTGTGTCGACTTTGGAAAGAAAGAAATGAAGCTTTGAGGTGTCAAGTTCTTGTGGAGTCCATGTGTCAATCTTTTGTGGTGCATTGGACAAAATAAAGAAAAATATCTACTCCCTCCATAGAATTGCCGAAATTCAGAGTGGGGGAGTAAGTTCATTTGTTCATTCCACTTAGAGAGCAAAAGAAAGAAAGGCTAGAGAGAGAGAGCAAAACCACCAAAACTCTTGTAAGTTTCTTTACAACCAAACTTCAGAATCACATATACCACCACTAAGTAAGCAAGTAAGCTTAAGAAATCATCAAACTACACGTTGAGAAGGCCATGGATTGGAGGTGAGACAAGGGATAACCATTTTAAAGTCAACCAAAAAGGCTAAGGAGACAAGCTAAGCCCTTGATCATCCATATTGCAAGAAAGGTATAAAACTCTCATCCATTTTAAGTTCTCCATAGTAAAGATGATCTTTTTAAAGATGATATAAAATATGCTTAGCAAACTTGTGGTTAGATAAAAGTTATAGCATGCTTAGATAGTTATATAAATGGATATATGCATGGAGGAGGATAAGGTTATCATGTTGGTGTTTGTGTTGAGATTTGCGTGTTGATTTATAGTTTGTGTATATGAACCTTGCTAAGTCTTGTAGACGTGTTAAATAGGCTGAATGAAAGTATAGTGCTCGTGTTATGTGGTTTTGTTGAGCTATAAGTTGATATGACTAAAAATGAACCATGCATGCATGATTTTCGAATTGTTTAGAAAACTCAAAAATGATAACTTCCATCGTAAAATCCATATAAAATAATCTATATATGCGTTTGGCACGAAACATTTTCGTGGTCAAAGATAACTTAATGAAGAAGTTATTTCCAGAAGGAATTGTGTAAATACGGTCGTTTGATATTTTTACCGGACTTTTGAAAAACTATGCAGAAGCAAAGTAAAAATCTCGAAAAATTCTAATTTTGGACCTACTTCGGCAGCTTGCCTAAAATAGCCTACATAAACATAAATTACGAAAATTTTTGTGTTCAAAGTAGGCCAAGTTTTGTGTATTTTCCCGAAAGAATTACTCAAATTTGAATTTTCTAATATTTTATAAAAATGTTTGAAGTATATTGCTGCAAGACACTGCAGAAGCAATTTTGTGCATAAACTTTTAAGATTTAAAATGTTAACTTTTTATGCAGAATTGGAATTTGATCGTTCTTGTGTCAAAACAAAACTCTGGAAGTCTAGTTTCCAAGTAGATTAAGACCACGATCATATGATTTCTGTAGCCAAAATTATCAGACTTTTAGTGCTACTGATGTAGTAAGTTATAATCGATTATTAATGGAATGAAGTGCTAAGGGAGATTTAAATGTTTAGAAATCTTGGAATGCTGATTTAAGCCATTTTTGATGTTAGGGACTAAATTATAAAGGCAAGGAAAGTTTCATAGCGATTAAGTTAACAGTACAAGGCAAGTACACTTCCTACTCTTATGTTTATGTGTAAATCACTAATGCATGAAATGTTAAATGAAATGTTGAAAGAAAATTTGAGTATTGCAAAAACAGTGGTAAGACCAGTAAATTCCCCGGGACCCCATGGGAGAAATCTTATGGTGCAGGCGAATGTTCCTTGCGATTGTGTTGTGCACAATCGCCAGAAATGGTACCCGTTTGGTCTATACTTTGTGTTAAGACTAAGCGGGAAATGAAGGTTAAGCTAAAAGTTAAAGCATACTCAATTTTTCTTTGTTTTATACTATGATTCAAATGTTGATCATATATGAAAATGAATTTATTTCTGAAAAGTTCAATTATGAGTGTTTACATTTTAAAAATATACTTGTTGAGCCCTATTAGCTCATTCTTTTAAATTTTATGTCCCATCACAGTTAGGAATCAACTAGGATCCACCTCGAGGGACGAAGAGCGGTTTCATGTTTAAGCGCACCGCACGAAAGGTAGTAAATCCGGAGATTTTTGTCTAACCTAAAGGACGGTTAAATTTTGGATGCACATTTATTTAGCTCCAAAAGCTTAATTGTAATAATTAGTTAATTTTACTTTTCCGCATAAAATGCATGGTGTATATAAGTTCGGGATAAGCATGTTGTGGGAGGGATAATCAATTAACCTCAATCATCCAAAGCATGGTTAATTGACGCACGATTTCCATTAGTAAAGAATGTGAGGGGAATTTGGGGCGTCACAATCTCCACCATATGCAAGCAGTCGATAAACTCATCAAGATGAGTCTTACCCTCGAAGTCAAGAATCTCAAATTTCATCCCCAGTTTATGACAAGAAGGCTGACCTCTAGGTCAAAATTCCTGATTTCGCCCACGGTTCAGAACCTTGAACGGATTCACGTCCCTCTCTTCGTCATCAAATGAGATCTTAAATTCTACTTCGTCATGTGGAATGTCTAATCTTGCCTGAGCAAGTTTTTGCTCCAACTCTTGGATCTACCTTTTCTGTTCTTCATAATGATGCAGATGGAAAGCAATTTATTATTATTTAATATTGTATAATATTATTTATAGATAAATTATTATATTTTGTTAAGTATTTAATATATTTATATTAAGTAAGTATTGTTCTAGAAGTTTTATTTAAGATAATAGAGTATTATTAGGATATTTAGCTCTTTTTAAATTATAATTTTACTTGGTCGTTAAGTTATAATTTTTCTATTTAAAGAATTGTAATATTTTCTTATTATGGAGTGAATTATTATTATGAATTAAATAAAACTTTGTGCTTTTATTTGTCTCTCAAGATCCCAGAAGTGAGAATTCATCTTGACCCATGTGTTAGAATCTTTAGGGCCTCGAGGATGGTCCTCCCGCAAATTAAGAGAACTTTACTCTTTCTTGGTTTATCCAGAAGAAACATATGTCAAGGATCAAATGCGGATCCATAGGGGCCCGGGTCCTTCCAAATCATAGATTCCTTCAAATAACTCGAGAGGTAGTTAGAACAAATTATTGTTGACCACTTAGTAGATAGTCATAGATCCATCTTTTGTCAATTTTTCTCCAATTATATCAAGCATTAAAGCTCTTAATCCTTCTATATCCTCCTTCGGAAAAAATGTTGATGGCGATCAGGCTGAGAAAACATGTTTCGATATGGTTGGAACACCTCTTTTGTTGGATGACAATTCTCTGATAGTGGATTCTGATTTTAAATTATTATAAAACTCGTGGACGACTTTTTATCAATGGCGAGAAGAATGATACAGATGAAGAATCCCCCTTTGGGAAAAGTTTTGCTACTGGGCTTATCAGACCTATAGTTACAAAAATGTCATTTTTGAAGTCCCAAAACATTTTCCGTTTTGAGACGAGAAATAAGATCCTTGGATTACGCCCCTGAAACTCCTCCTGAAATCTTCTTGTATAAAGCGCCACCAAACCTCTTTGGACTGATCTTTTTCTTTTTTAAATAATTCCCGTTTGTGTTTGAAAAATTGTTTTAAACTAATGACATGATGCTCAACCACAAGATACGTCGCCTCCTTTTTATCATCAGGATATATGAGTCTTTCCTTGAGCATGTTTTCATGAGATTTGGAAAAGAGATCCACTACAAGCATATAACATCTTTTGACATCATCGATAACAAGCACAGAAACTTGTCGATCTCATTGCTTGTGACCGGATACAATTGATAGAGAACTGTTAGAAATATTTGGCTTAGCTTGGTGATTAAGGGTTAACCAATCAATTTGTGACTGTAAGGTAGCAATTAATCCAGTTGCTTAAAGAAATTTGCTTTTCTCTTTGACTACAAGAACTTCCTCACCACTCATGGTTGTACTTTCACCCATTTTGTTTTTCCCTCTGTCTTTAGAGGACAAAAAGGAAAGTCTTTGATCATCCTTTACACTCATCAGTAACTCCTGTTCTTCACCACTTCTAAGATCTTAAGACACACATAAAACAACAATGCTTTACTCAATTTATAATAATAATTCACTCCATAATAATGAAAGATTACAATTCTTTAAATAGGAAAACTATGACTAATTTCAGATGAACTCAATATCCTAATAATACTCTATTACTTTAAATAAAACTTCTAAAACAATATTTACTTAATATAAATAAAATACTTAACAAAATATAATAATTTATCTCTAAATAATATCATATAATATTGAATAATAAACAATTGCTTTCCATCTGCATCATTCTTCTCGCCATTAAAAAAACTCGTCCACGAGTTTTTACAATAATTTAAAATCAAAATCCACGATCAGATAATTGTCATCCAACAAAAAAGGTGTTCTAACCATATAGAAACATGCTTTCTCAGTCTGATCGCCATTAGGTTTACCTTCTGGTCATCGGTCAGGTCCTTAATATCAAAGATCCTCTCCACCATATGCAACCAATCGATAAACTCATCAGGTTGAGTCTTACACTCGAAGTCAAGAATCTCAATCTCTATCCCCGGATTATGAAAAGTAGGCAGACCTCTAGATCGAAATCTCATATTTCGCCCACGGTTCAGAACCTCGAACGGATTCAAGTCCCTCTCTTCGTCATCATTAGATGAGATCTCAAATTCTACTTCTTCGTCTTGTGAAACGTCTAATCTTACCTGAGCAAGTTGTCGCTCCAACTCTTGGATTTGTCTCTTCTATTATTCAATCTCTATGTCTCGCAGGTCTCTCTGACGCAGTTGTTCGTCTTCCTCAGGAACGACTCCACGTCCCCTACCACCACGACCCCGCCATCCACGACCACCATGATTCTGTTCAGCCATCAATCAACAGCAACCTAGAACTTTGATGCCAACTGATGTAGGACAATTAATAAAATTGGTGAAAAAAACAATTAAAAGATAGAAAAGATAGATTTTGCTTATTCGATATCAGAGCCAGGTTTTGCCATTAATTTTCTAATTAGTGGGAGGTACCTTTCAGTCAATCCCACAACTACCGTCATCTTCGTCGCAGGAAACCTAAATCCAATCCGCCGCCGTCGCTGAAT
>JAUMHB010067476.1:2002-13701 GCA_032359685.1 Pittosporum tobira | reverse complement strand
TGTGAAACCATGGTCAAAATATATACTTAAATATATTTTTATCATTAATTATATTATAATATGCAAAATAATTTATAGGTCAACTACTCATAAGAAGACATAATTTTACAAAATACGCGTTAAGATAATGAGTACCATCATTTTGTTTCCACTAGAAGAAATATCATTTGACCTTTACGTTATGCTAACATTTTCTTTAGTAGATTCTGACCAGAAACACTTTATTCAGTTTTGAAACTTTTGAGATTGTATACTATAATTGACCTTAAACATATGTTGACAATTTGGACATATGTTAATATTTTGATTGTTGAACATTGCTTCTACGCTTTAAGTAATAATAATTCATAAATTTTTTGATTCTTATTTTGTTGATATTTAGTTACTTTCGTTATAAATGCTGAAAGTAGCATCTTAATTATTTAAGTGATCATCATATTTCAGATTCAGATATTGATTGTGGGTGCTTTAACCTGAGTAGCAAGGGCGTAGAAATATGATATTATTGGCCCGTGTGACAGAATTACTAAATTGTGATTGTTTTGACTGGGAAAAAAGATGTGTGATATTGGTAGCGCTTACTTGTGTGGTAAAATCACGTATGCTGGTATGTCCAGTAAAGATATCCTAATGACGACATATTTTTGTGTTTACCTTTCCCTTACAGTTACATTAACAATATTTTATGTCTATATTATCATTCGCACTCAATTTGCTGACTTATAAGGCTAAGGATAATTTTTTTTGTTTCAGTTATCATTAGTCATTATATTTCTTACTGAATTATCTGAGATTACACATTTGTCTCATAGTATTTCAGGTGTAGATAATTGATAGCCAAGTTATTGGGGGAATGAACTAGAGGTACAAATAATACAATTGTTTAAATGTTCCGCTGGGTACCTCTCTAGTGAATAATAAATTTGTAAAAAGTGTCATGTTATACTTTATAATTTTCGTGTTAGACAATAAAATCATGTGTGTATTTATGTAAGATATGACGTTATCAATAAATCAACAACTCAAATCGGGGTGTAGATATCAGGAATTGGTGGTGTCACAAAGTGAACTCATCATTATAATCAATTATAATTTATTTCATTAATTTATGTACAACTATTAGTATGTATGTCATAATACTTGATTATATTTAAAACTGGTCTATTATTATAATTAATTATAATTTACTACGTTAATTTATACGTAAATATTAATATATGTGTTGGTACATACTCCTTCCATCTCAAAAGTAATATGATATAGTACTATTTTTTTTTTTGTTTTAAAATAAATAATTTTGGTATATTTTTCAATAATATGTGATGTATGTTTTAAGAAGAAAAATTTTATGAGGATACTCAATTTTTTTAATAATTTATAATTTTTTTCTCTAAAAATAATTTTTAAAAAAGTATTGACTTTAAGTGTTTTAATTATATTTTTTTAAAAAAGTACAATATTATTGATAATATTAATATTGTTGCACCAAAAAAAAAAAGAAGATAATATTAACCTTATAATTTTATTAGCCGGACGAAATAATTAGAGAGGATAGATACATGCCACACATGCATTCATTATTCATTATCCATTAATTCAACAGTCTACTAATGGACAATTAATTGGGGTGGATATGGGAAAATATTGACGGTGAGATACGGGGAAAGAGGAGAAAACGAAAGCGTTGGGAAGGTGCGTGCGCGCATGAGCCTCATGCAGATAGACGTACGTGTCACCATTCCTGCACTCCATCTCACTCACGTGTCACTAATAGTTATCTATGTAAGTATTAACCATATCTCTCTGTATGTATCATCGTCAATCTTCTTGAATCTTCATATTCTTCATAACCAAACAAGCTTAACCAACATACAACTGCAGTATTTTGCAGAAGCAACAGCAAATTAATTAGAAGATTAATATTGACTGAGAAATAGAGGAGAGATGCCTGGACGATACGCAGTAGGGGGTGCGGAAGATGCCACCCACCCCGACACCTTGCGTGCCACCTTGGCTGAGTTTCTGTCCACCTTCATCTTTGTCTTTGCTGGCGAGGGCTCCCTTCTTGCTCTTGGTAAATCCTCATCATTTTTATATTGTACATACAACATACAAGGAATTGATATTTGCCCTCCAAAAATCTACATTTACACTCCACTACATATACAACACAACGCAGTTCTGAAGATTTTAAGAATGCATATTTCAATTAGTGCGCGCGCGCACACACAAACGCACACACATACATACGCACATGATGATCACATGCATACCTCAATACTACATACATGGACCAGGCTTTGAAACAGTAGTTTGGGATTGATCGTCTTAAATTTAGATAATGTTTCCTCTCAATAGATAATTAAGGGTCCTATTTCCTCTGTTCTTTTAAGAGATGGTATATTTGTTCCTTAATTTGTTACCTTTTCAGTAATTACTACTATTTGGTAAAAAGAAAATACTATGTCAATTTTTCGAACTACTTTTGAGCTTGTTGATCTTTGTTTCTAATTGCGTAATTGTCACACTTTAAATATTGAAGGGGACTAGGGCAGAAAAGTCCACGCGACCTTATAATACTACTCCAGTACATATATGCCTCTGTATTCGAGAAAGATCGAGCAGTATGGTTGAAATTCTTTCATGAATTTAAATTCTGGTCAACAATTGACAATCTCTGTAAGGTGCTTTGTATTCCTTTTGTCTTTTGCTGAAAAATAGAAAATCAAGACAAAAGACCAGCTGGAAAATGTGTTACCAAATGACGTCAAATAGTAGGAGAGAATTATGATACTACATGCAAAAATTATGTACATGCAAATGCTGATGTAAAAATCTATGTGTATAGATAAGATGTACAAAGACTGGGGCCTTGGATCATCAAATTTGGTGTTGGTTGCACTTGCACATGCTTTTTCGTTTTTCGCTGCTGTGGCTTCGGCTATCAACCTATCCGGCGGCCATGTCAATCCGGCAGTCACCTTTGGTGCTCTGGTGGGCGGCAGAATCTCTGTTGTGCGTGCCGTTTACTATTGGATTAGTCAGCTCTTGGGCGCTGTTGTTGCCTCCCTCTTGTTGAGGCTCTCTACTGATGGCCTGGTAATTAACATTTCCATTGAAGCGCTAATGCATTCCGTCCTATAAAGATTGTCACTTTAATTATCTTTAAAAAAAAAGAGACGACTTAAGAGGGGACACAGTTGATCGAGAAGGTTTTTTTCTCATGCATCATAATTACTTCATGTCTTTTATCCCATGTCATTTACTTGGATATTTTCTTTGTAGGCTAATGCCCGTAAGTTTAAATCTAATGTCTCATATGTTATTTCAATACAATTCAACAATTGTATTTTATGAAAAATTTACCAATATCTGCGTAACGCATGAAGTATATTTTAAGTGAACTTTTTCGATGTTTATCAAAACGAAAGGAATGCATTAACTTCAACAAAAAGAATATTGAAACTTGACCACATATATGTAATTTTGTACTATTTTTATTTTAAAATTAGAGATAATTATTTAATTTTGACCTCTCTTAAAATCCTCATTTGGGATCTCAAGTTTGGTGTTTTTAGCATTAGTCTTCATGACGGTAATTACGTACCAGACGTTTGTCTATTTTTATTTTTTGTGTACAGAGACCAGTTGGTTTTGAGGTAGCAGATGGCGTAGGTTACTGGAATGCATTGCTAATGGAGGTGGTACTAACATTCGGGCTGGTCTACACAGTCTACGCAACGGCCATCGATCCAAAGAGAGGCCATTTAGGGACAATTGCACCCCTTGCAATTGCCATGATACTAGGGGCTAATGTACTAGTGGGAGGCCCATTTTCAGGAGCGTCAATGAACCCAGCTAGAGCATTCGGACCGGCTCTGGTGGGTTGGAGGTGGCATAACCATTGGATCTATTGGCTTGGTCCTTTCATTGGTGCTGCAATCTCTGGTCTGATTTATGAGTTCGGGATCATCGAGTCCGAGGCTCCACAGCGCCATCCCACACACCAGCCCTTGGCTCCAGAGGATTACTAAGGCAATGGTGGGTCGGTCTGCAAGTATTGAGGAGTTGTGTCAATAAAGTCTGTCGGCATACATATACATATATATATGTGTGTGTGTGTGTGTGTGTGTGTGTTAATGTTGGGACAGCATGTGAGTTGTTTGAATCCTTATATGTTGGTTTTGTTGTCCGTAAGTTCTGCTAAATAAATCATAATGAATGGTAATTACAAATCTTTATGTTCTAGTAACTATTTAATTTCTCTACTCTTTTTCCTTGTCCATTCGTCATAAAATTTATATAATCAATTATATTTTACTGAGTAAGTAATTTAACACTCAAATTAATATTGTTTCAGACATTTGTAATTAATTTTATATAGATTCAAGTTTTACGTTCTATATATTGTTGAATAATTAATTTTGATATTTAAATTAATATTGTTTTAAATATTTATAATTTATTATATATTGCTGAATATTAATTTTAACATTTAATTTGCTATTGTTTCAAACATTTATAATTAATTTTATATAAATTTAAGTTTTAATTTTTTTATATTGTTGAATAATTATTTTTAATATTTAAATTGATAGTTTTTCATATGTTATAATTAATTATATATTGTTGAATAATTAATTTTAAAATTTAAATTAATGTTTGAAATACTCAAAAATATTATTTTATAAGAACTATTTGTCTAAGAAATATATATATTTTTTGGTTGTAAAAATTTAAATTAAATATTTATTTTTTAAATAATTATTTGGTATCTTTAATTTTAGAATAAAAAGAGTATATTTTTGTTCTAGAAATGTACTGCCACACATTGAAAACCTACATCATCTTCCAGCTTTGCCCTCGATTATCTTCCCCTCTTTCCCATTTGCTCAGTACCTTCCTTGAAATACAATTTCATTTTACCATTGTTATAGTATGGTGTGCTACGGTTAAAGTAGTAGACCATAATATTAAAATAATGATAAAATAATGAGTTAAATTTTGATATAAGAATAAATTAGACAATTTACCTTACTAAACTTTCGTAAATGAAAATGTTGTAAAAATTTTGAAACGGGGAGAGTAAGAATATTTTGTTTCCAACTCGAGCAATTCCCAAGAGACATTCATGCTCCTACTTAGCAATAAGATCAGTGTTTACAGGTATAATGATTATGATAATATAAAACGGGTATACTATAATAGAAAATGTGTTCTAAATAATGTAACCACAAGAAAGGATCCAAGAAACGTATTTATTTACGACAATCTCAGAAGATTTTCAACATTCTTTCGCCGAAGACATCAAGTTTTCCTCAAAACTTGTCGTATTATGAAGCATAAAATCAAGTAGTTAGTGAATAGTACTGACGTAAATTGTCTAATCCTGCAGCCCCAAACACAGCTTATCAGATGGGAAAAACCTGACATGACACCATATCTTGCAAGGCACAATCAATGTGTATCTAACAAAACACTTGCTGAGGCTCGTGAAGTTTGATGGCTCTTTCTATATTTTCCTTCAATTTCTTTCGCTGTGACTAAACATAGATGCAGTTATATTAAATAAAAAAAATGGTGAAGGAAATGGAAATGGAAAAAGAAAAAGATAAGATCGTATTTGTACCTGACATAAAACTGCCATCTGAAAATTGCTATTTGAGAGGCTTCATTCCCTGCATAGATCGACATCAAAGCTTCAATCTTTTTGTAACAGATGACGAATCTTCATATGCCTTGTGTATTGCAGGCGTGACTGTGTCAGTGGGGAGCAAGAAGGGGATTTCAATGGAAGATGCTTATCTCCGGGGAATAGAGATTAGATGTACTCCCTCAATAAATTGAAAAATTAATGCAGTGGTAACTTGAAAGCATTCAAAAGTAAAACTTAGGGTCTAAAACTACTTAGTAGAACAATTTCTTTTTTATTGATATGTAAATTTTGGCCCCAAATAATGAGAATTTTTTAGGCTTTTGTAACAGTTTATGCTACAATATTATGAGAATGAGAAATAACTAAGTCAATATTTCAGCCTAATCCAGAGTTTCCTCATGAAAAGCATATACAAATGTCCAATAGGAAATTTAATGTCAAATTAAATGAATAGAGTCAAGAACAAAGTTTTATATACATAATGTCACCTTAGATGTCCTAAACTCATTCACTGCTAGTCGAAGAGAATCATCTGATAATATCAACCGTGATAAAGCTCCAGTACTTAGCCTGCAATAAAAGGAAAGTATGGTTTCAAAGATGTAATTATTTGAGGTTACCTATTTTTCATTTTCATTTTTATTTTTTAAATATTATTTTTTTATTGCTAAGGTACCTAATTTAAAAAAAGAAAGAAGAAGTATGGTTTCAAAGCTATAATTCTGTACCCCAACTTCTTTGCTGCATCAGCAACGGAACCCTCAACTGCACAAATTAAATCTAGCAAGGCTTGCATGCCCTGCGGATTAAGGAAAGTAAATCGTTAATCACAATTACTCAGATGTTTAATTAACTGATCTCAAATTCTCAAGTAATAATCTAAAAGGCTTCAAATAGTTAGATGAATCAGTAGAAGATAAGAAGGATAAGGCAGACCAAAGCAAACTTCGGATTTTTTGGGCCAATCTGTGAGCCAATATCTGATCCTCTGATGGTTGACTTTGCTGGAAGAATTTGAAGAAGCTCTTGTGGAGGTGAATAAGTATCGAGATCTATAGTGTTTCTGACTAGCTCAAAAGAAAAAAAAAATATCAATACATAGAATTAGTATAAATATTATAGAAGCTAGAACAATTTAACTTAATTTTGTTACAGTTTAAAGTGTAAACAAAGATACATGGGCATTTAGCAGAGAAAACTTTCAATTTGGGTAATAGAAAAAGGTGGATCTTTAAGGTGAAAAGAAACTCATTACAACTAAGATAGTTCTCTAAAATTTGGGCAGTTCGTTTCCCCTAATTACTAAAGTTAAACAGGCCAGTAAAGATATTTTTCCCCCGATTCATCCCTGGGGTTGAATAACTTATTCAAGATTTATTTATTTAATCTTTAGGAATCAATAGAAAAGGTGAATGGATCCTCAAAATCTACCCATGATCCCTAAACTAAAAGTTAGCCTAAAATGTTATTGCAATCCTAAAATACGTGAGTTCCCTAGGCTACATTTCACCACTCTACATTTCCAACCAAAACTATGAAATTTGTTTGGTGATACATTAGCCCTAGTTGTCTTCCTTAAAGTTCGGTCTCTTTACAATATACTAAATAAATAATGGTCCATACAGTGGATAGAGATAATACAGCCCCATAAGAGAAAGCACACCTTTAAGAGCTAATAGAGTACGCAAGCGAGTTAATGCAGATGCACGATTCATGTGCTGTGATCTATCTTCGACTGCCTACAAGCAAATGCATATTTATATGGATCAAATTGGAGCGCAGAAACAACAACTTAAGTTATCAAAATCTAATTCAGAGCCCTTCTAACATGTAAATTAGGTTTAACTGCCCTAGATCATTTTCTAGATCAAAATCCATCATCATTTTCTAGATCAAAATCCATTATTCTTTTGGGATTGTTTTGTATGAGACCCACTGTTTCATATGACTAAATGAGCTCCTATTGACCAATTGAAAGTTTTTCATAGACCTTTTGGTTTCCTTTTATATGTTATCTTACAGACAGCCGGATTTCCAAATAAAATCTTTTCTACATTAGCTGAATTCACTTATTTTTACATCAAGTTTGGTCTTTTCCAAAATAGCATTACACACAACACTTGTGTCCCTTTTTTGCTTTTTTGCTTTTTTATTTTTTATTTTGTTATTACTAAAGGGGGTGAGATGGGCATAGAGCCTGAGCTCAAACCCTAAAAATATTAGTGCACACTCTCTATTGGAGATATCGTCAACAAGATAATATGCTGTCTAGTATGTCCCACAAGGGATTCAATCCAGCAATATAGGTCTTCCATTGTCCCAAAATTACAATCAGTTTCACACTTTCAACATTTCAAAATTTAGTTTCAATCATATGTTTCATCCCCCTTACTCAACAAATAACTGTATAAACAACCAACACTGATTAAAAAAAAAAAGTCAAGATTTTTTTTTTTAAAATTCCAAAAACCCAATAAAATTATAATCAGACTAAGCTTAAAACACCAATATCAACGATTAGAAACGAGATAAATAAGTAATGTAACCTGCGCAATTATGCCAGTGGGACGATGTTTGAGCCGCACAGCAGACTCCCGCTTGTTCCGGTGCTGCCCGCCCGGACCCGAAGCCTTGAAAGTGCTCGTATCGCATTGGCTTAACAACTTCTCGTCCGTTAGACCCAACAATTCTCGCCCAAGCCCTTTCGGAATATCACCAACCCCATCACCATTATTACTACTGCTATTGGTGTAGCACTTGATTCTTGTTCTTGCTATACTTGTTCCTGTCGAGCTGGGGAGATAAGAATTGGTTGAAAGATAAGAAGGGAATGGAAGAACGGTGCCGTTTGTATGGGGAACGATTCTTGGGAGTTTGAGGAATGATTTGGAAAGGGTTTGAGACATTTTCGGAAAGGCTTTTGAATTGGGGATTTTGGAGGAAGAAGTTAGTGTATTGTCTTAAAAAAGAAAAAAGAAAAAAAGGGTTATACAATGATTTGTTCAGTTTATTTTCTTTGAAATGTTTGAACTATTTTATTTTATTATTCTTTCTAAGAAAGTCGAATTTGCATCTTTGGTGCTAAAGTCTTGGCTGATAGTTTATGATGTCTTAGCCCTTAATTTCTTTTCATATTTCTAAACAAATATTATTATCGAGTAAAAATATTTTATTTGTTAGAATTTATTTTAAAATTTATTCATTTATAAGTTTTTTTTTTTTTTTTTTGCATTAAATATTGTACTTAATTTATAACTTATTTTAAATATTTTTTTTTTTCATTATTTCTTCCAACGAACATGTATCCCTTTTAATGTCAAATGGGGAGGGAGGTTTCTCTTTTGAGTATCCTTCAAGTCTTGAATTTGCTTTAGAGCATCCTTGGTGACGGGTGATCGACTTCAATTTCCTTTCTTTGATTCTCGTCTCATCGTTTGACTTTATGCAGTCTGGATAGCGGTTGTTGATGAGTACGTGTGAGGTTGTTGAATCTTTGGATATTAAAAATAGAGTTCGATCTTTATTATGTGGCACCTTACCTTGTTAAAGTTGGATTCTCTTGCTATGATAAAAGTTTATTGTGGAGGTTTGGAAAATATACTCTTTTAAGAGTACTTCGAGGCATTGTGGGTGGATTGTGTCAAATTTTTTGAGAGATTGATAAAGCATTATTGCTATTGATAAAGCATTATTGCTTATGAAAGTTGATTGTGAATCACATATATGATTTTATGTAAGTGATGATAGAAATTAAAATTTATGTCTATTCAAAGTTGGGAGAGCAGTTCATATTGGTGTAATGGAGGCTCACAGTTGTGGAATAGTAGTTTTGGTAATTAACAAGGTTTTTGGGATTTTCTATGATTTTTGTAAAATTTAATTTTGAATTTAGATTTTGATACTTCTACAAGATTTGTGAGATTTTCTAGCATTTTTATTTTTGTAATATTTGAATTCAAAGTACCACAATTTTACGACATTTGTAAGATTTTTCAAAATTTTCATGAAATTTAAATTTGAATTCAACATTATTTATGATAGATTGATTGTATCTTGTTATCAGTTTCACTTGCTGATAATATATCATATATATGTATATATGAGTTTGGGGTTAAGTACGTCTACTCCATCATATAATTATTTTATATTTTATTTTATAGCATAGTTTGGTAGTGGTAATGTTGAGGGTAAAAGTCTCACATTGTGTGTTTAAAAAATATATGATCCAATTGGGAAAGTATGTTTTAGAAACACATTTAATACAAGGAAAGGATTTTTCGAAAAATATTTTGTAGATTTTTCGGTTTTTGGTATATCAAGAAAAATAATAATTTTATAGTTAACAAATTAAAAATTCCTAAGAATAACCTACAGATTTAAATTCGTAAATGATATTCCAGAAAGTTGTCCAATTGTTGACTTCTTCACTCATTCTTCCAAAACAATTTTATTTTATTTCTCTTATAAATGATTTATTTAGTTTTTGAATTATATACATTTACCTTTATTTTCTCAATATGTAAATAATTTATTAATTTTAAAATTATATATATGGTTATATTTAAAATTTTATTATTTTTAATAATCTCAACAACTAACTACTTCAATTGTCCTATAAAAACTGACATAGTTTGATTTTTTGATCAAATTGACCATTTTTTGAATCAAAATTACTACTAATCTATATATAGATAGACGACGAAACTATAATAATTAGAAACTACATCAAATGTACTCCTAAATCTAATGTTCGTTTGTTTGAATACTTAAATATATAAGATTAATTTGAAATTTGAAATTTGATTAATTTGACCAAAAAATTAAAACTAAGCTACTTTTTTTTGAGACGGAGGAAGTTTTATTAAATTCATCAATGCACAATGTCAACATTCTTATTGTTAGACCATAGTTAATTTTTTACTTACAAACAAAGTCAAGCTTTTAATGAATTTAATTTCGTCACATCAAAAATTTAAAACACATTTTATATTAATTTAAAATAATACAATTTCTAATTGTATTTGGAACATGAAATATAAAAATGTATTTTTTTGTCTTATTTTTAATTTGACAATGAAATATCATAAAACATGACATTTTATCAGAAAATAGTTTCTCCAAAAAAATTTTCGAAAACAATTTTCCCATTTTAAATGGAACCTTATGTATTTGAAGGGTTTTTCACTTACTACCAATTAGTTTTAAGTTAAATGTTTGAATATGATATGAGATTTTTGGTATCTCTACATTAATGTGGCCGTAAAGAAAGTCAAAAAACACATTATGTTCACATATTACTGTTTATTTGATATGACAACTGCCAGGGGACTAGTGGGGACGTTTTTATTTATTGATCTGCGCTAAATAGGTTAATTGTTGGAGAGCAATATCACATTCTAGGCTTGTGATGGACATATCTAGTTAGGCAACTATCCGGTGGAGAAGTTGAAAAAAAAAATATGCATAGGACACGTTAGAGAATGCAACAGTAGTGTGCCCAGCACAGAGGGTTGTGACTTAGCTAGGCAATGGGGATTAATATGGTTGGCACCACCACACTTGTGGCAATGAATTGGATGTGAAGGGTGACTATAGGAGGAACATTACGCCCATTATTTTCAAAATGGGTGCGATGGCATAAAATATGGCCAACACGGGGATGAGATGAACCTCTAGAGAAACAGGAACAAGATTTTTGATAATAATGTATTGTATCACCTGAAAAACTAGGATTTTTCAGAGCATAATTAACTGCGAGGCTTGAGAGAAAATTTGGACGAGAGAGAGGCAAGAACCATGGAGTAATTCATGGCTAGCAAGGAAACTATGTAGTTCAGAGAAGGTAATGGGTTGGAATAGCAAGATGGTTACGATGTCATTGAATTCGAATTTAAGGTTGTGGAAGATATGAACTTTCAAATCTTCGTTTGACAGTTAATTCATCATCTATTATGTTGAGAACATTTTTCATCCTTTTTTTTTTTTTTTGGTTTGGTCTGGGTTGTTTTTTTTGACGGGGGGGGGGGGGGGGGGGGGGGGGGGG
>JAUMHB010067465.1:0-13703 GCA_032359685.1 Pittosporum tobira | reverse complement strand
GGAAGAGAGATACACATACCCCTACCCCAACTCCCCTCGGGTCTTTATTTTGTAGAAAACACACAACAACAAGGAACAAGGAGAGAGGGCTCAAGCATAAACGGCCTCCAACCAATTTTGCAGCGACGACAAACTCATAAGGTAAATGAAGATCTTTGAGCCTCGTGTTTCTTTCCCCAATCGAAAAACATGGTCGACGCATTTTTTTAGCCATAACAACATTTTGTAATTAAAAAAAAATTGGTTATTATTAAAGATTAGAAATATGGACAAGAATATTATCTCAATCTTACATAGAGTAGGCTACACATGATATTTAAAATATTTTCAACAAGATAATATACTAAGAGAGAGTACTACTTAAATTAGAATTGGTTGATAAAATATTATGATATTTTTAATTTACCGTTTTACTACAAATACATATGAAATCTCATTATCATCTATAATAATAGTATATTTAAAAAATATTTTCTTCTAAAAGTAAAATTGCACAGGAAAATTATTTATTAAAAATATTGTTTTTTAAAAAATAAATCTAATTTTAGAATAGACGTAGTAATGCTCTAAATTCCAATGATATACATATTTAAATGATAATCGAACATCTCTCTCAAGCCTATTGGAAAGGGCACAAATGCAAGAACATATACAATATGTCACCTACAAATGTAAATACTAAACTTTCTTGGTTTGAAATGTAATTCAGTTGAAACATACCGCATTTTTCCAAAACCCTAGCCTGTGGAATTTCACCTCGATCTGTTTAGCAGATACAGCGTCGGCTTATTCGCAGCTCTCTGACTACACTTCACAAGGTAATTTCTCTCCATGTCTCCACTATGATTTTATATGTATATATTTGTACTGATTTTTCATCTTTCGCAATTAACTGAAAAGGGCAACTAGGGTTTCCTGGGTCGTGATTTGATCGAGAGAGATGGCGGATCGATTGACGCGAGTTGCAATTGTGAGTTCTGACCGTTGCAAGCCGAAGAAGTGCCGGCAAGAATGCAAAAAGAGCTGTCCTGTTGTCAAAACTGGTAAAGTTTGATTTTTTATTACGCATCGTATCGGTTTTGAACATGTAATTTGAATTTGTGATTAATATTATGTACTTATATGCCTAACCGAACTAGTTTGGAAGAAAAACCTTGGTTGAGTCATGTATATTTTTGTTGAAGTTTTGAATTGGAAGCTCTAGTGGCTTGGTTAAATACACAAGTGGTAATACGATCATGACACTACCAAAATTCTGGTAGTTTAATTAAAAATAGATGATGCAGCCACTATTGCTTGTGTATATACATTGTCATTGTACTGAAAATTAGTTCTAAATTAAACGTCTTGTATTTATTTAAATTAAAATTCTAGGTTTGAGTGCTTAAAAGTGCACAGTGACATTATTTTAGACTTCCGAGTATACATGTGAACTATTCAGTGAAGTTCATATATGCTTGTGTTGTTGCCAGGCACTGCTAACATATTGTGTATAGTCAAAAAAAGCATTACACTTGAGAATTGAGATGTTCACATATCAGTACTATATTCTTATTGTAGATGGAGAATTTGTTTGTGGACTTGATTTGCGTAAGAATGATATGTGATCAGTGTTTTATTACATGGAAGCACAAGTATATATTTGTATTTTGTCTATACTGGGAATTTATACAAAAGTAATTTTAGCTAGTTAAATGGAACACATCATTCGAGATGTTTCTTCTCTCAATGATGTCTGTTTTCGTTTGGCCGATATTTTGAATGTGACACTCATTTTCTTTCATCCTTCTGGGATACGTGCCTCTTACTTGGTCTGCAGGTAAACTATGTATTGAGGTCACTTCTGCAGCCAAAATTGCTTTCATCTCTGAGGAGTTGTGCATTGGATGTGGTATATGTGTTAAGGTTGGTAAGCCAAGACGCTCTATTAGCGACTATTCCATGACTCTTTCTCCAACATGTGCTCAAGTGACACACTCTCTCCATCGATGCAGAAATGCCCATTTGAAGCAATTCAGATCATTAATCTACCCAAAGACTTGGATAAGGATACCACTCACCGTTATGGCCCAAACACCTTCAAATTGCATAGGTATTAGGAGCTGCAGTTCCTTAAGAATGGCAGGTGACAATTTTAGCTGTTCGTAATATTTTTAAATGAATCTACAGGTTACCCGTTCCGAGACCAGGGCAGGTTCTTGGTTTGGTTGGGACAAATGGGATTGGAAAGTCGACTGCACTCAAAGTTTTGGCTGGGAAATTGAAACCGAATCTTGGTCGTTTCAATGTACACTCTCTTTGATGCCATATTACTACTTATTTTCTGATTCATAAATGGTATTCCATGTTTTTATTTCTTTATTGTTCCTTTTCAGAACCCGCCTGATTGGCAAGAAATTTTGACATATTTTCGAGGATCTGAGTTGCAGAATTATTTCACCCGTATTCTGGAAGATAATATGAAGGTGCGTAAATTAAATCTGTCGGAAGATGTTTATGGCTTTTTAAATATCTGTTTTCTGGTTTATAACACAGCTAATAGATAATTCAATGATATCATGAGGAACAATGTTCACTCATGATTCCTTTCTTATTATATAGTTTGAAGGGTCTGCGGATTGCCTAATTGATGTAGGATGGACCTTTAAAGAAGTTTGAAGTCATAGTATGATCAAGGAATAGTGGTCTAGGGCTTTGGACTTTGGACTTCGGACTTGGCTGTTAGGGTTCGTTCGTTTTTACAGCTGTTGTAGCTGGCACTGTTTTAGCTGTTGTAGCTATTTGTAAAAATTTAGAATCATGTTTAGTGACTTATGGCTGATGAAGCTAGAATATGATTATTGTTTGGTTAAAATTACAGATGTCATGATTGAGACGAAATAAAATGACCAAAATATTAATTATTTTGTTGATTTGATATATATATGTTGTTATATTTTTTTGTTATTATTAATATATTTATTACTAAATTGATATGTTAATTTGAAGAGAGTGTATTTTTATCATTGAGTTGACGTATTTTATTTTATTTTTCAAAAATTATTGCAACTATATTAATTTCGCTTAGTAATTATTCAAATAGACGAAATTTTATTTAACGTCTTTTAGAAGTTATGTTGAATACTTGATAGTTTTATTGAGCTCAAGTATGTTGATTAGTCTTATATTTTAGGAAATTTTATTAATTTTGAAAATAATTTTGTATTAGTATGTTATTATTAAAAAAGTATTTATTTTAAACTCGCTATGTTAGTATGTGTATTAAGGTATTAAAGTAAGTAAGAAATATAACAGCTTTTAAAAGTACAAAGATATTTTTAATAATTAATCATGCATGAAAAGTCCCAAAAGCTAAAAGCTGTTTCACACCACCAAGCTTTTTTTGTGGTGTGTTTCAGCTTAAATAGTTATTGAAAAGTTGATTTTCGGATGCAGCTTTTGGTTTGCCGAACATGTCTTGGCTGTGCGTTTTAGACTCAAAAGCCTAAAAAGCCCCAAAAGCCAGTAAACCAAACATGCACTTAATTATGAACTTTGTCTAGGGTTTGGGTTTAAGAATCTGAATTAGTTTTAGAGCTAAAAGAGGTGTTTGTTCTTATATTATCTAAAGAAGTATTCTAGGATGGGATTACACGAGTGGAAAGAGTGATTTGAAAAAGCGTTCAGTGAGAATAAATAGATATGAAGAAGAATTTTTTTTGTATAACTTAAGACTTGGAGGTATCTCGCCAAAGAAGAGGTTTAATGGAGTATCACCATTATAGGCTGAAAAATATAATTAATCAAATCTACTTGTAGACAATACAAAGCCTGCTCAAGTATGAAGCACCTCCACAAGTATTTGTCCAAGCATTTTCTTAAAGAATTTAAGTTGTTTGAATTTAGCCTTCCTGCATAAATTCACAGAAAAAGAATTCCGTAAATTCATTAAAACATACACTTATATTTTCAAAGAAATTACAAAAATGTGATTTTCAGTTCTTATCTTAATTATCATATAGGAACTAGTGGAAGATAATGTTAATTACAGTAGCAGAATTTTGTAGACTGATAGTGTTGAATGGTTATATTTAGTGCATGGTGCATATCGTTAGGATTGTGGTCAAACAGAAAGAGCAAAAAATCTTTCCAATAAAACCCTTGTATTTTGTGCAGACTATAATGCTTCTGATTCATGACGCTCTTGGCCTCATGCTATGTTTATTTTTACTAAGTCTCTGTTTCATGGCTTGAATCGTTAAATTACACTATTTAGTTTTTACTCATTTTGAACATTCCATTTTATATTTTTAGGCAATCATCAAGCCACAATATGTTGACCACATTCCAAAAGCAGTCCAAGGAAATGTTGGGCAAGTGCTGGACCAGAAAGATGAGAGGAACATGAAAGAAGAACTTTGTGCTGACCTTGAATTAAATAAGGTTTTAGACCGTAATGTGGGAGACTTGTCAGGTGGGGAACTTCAGAGGTTTGCCATTGCTGTTGTCGCCATACAGCATGCTGAGGTATATATGTTTGATGAACCGTCAAGTTATCTGGATGTGAAGCAGAGGCTTAAAGCTGCCCAAGTTGTTCGATCTTTACTCAGGCCCAATAGGTTTAATTTGATTCGGACTTTTGTTTTTATTTTTTTTTTTAAATAGTATTTTGGCTTTGATTCTTTTGCTTGAAAAGTAGAATAACTTAAGTGTCGATACATTGAAATTTCAGCTACGTAATTGTCGTTGAGCATGATCTGAGCGTCCTGGATTACTTATCGGATTTCATTTGTTGCCTATACGGGAAGCCTGGGGCATATGGGGTTGTAACGCTTCCGTTTTCAGTCAGAGAGGGGATTAACATATTCTTGGCTGGTTTTGTACCCACAGAAAATTTACGGTTTAGGGATGAATCTCTTACTTTTAAGGTAAAAACTCATAGAACTTTGTAGGTGACTGCCCTGGCAAGCATTATTTACTGTGTTCTGTTTCCCTACAGGTTGCTGAGACCCCACAAGAAAGTGCTGAGGAAATAGAGACATATGCACGATACAAATATCCTACTATGACCAAAACCCAGGGTGGATTCAGACTTAAGGTGATGGAGGGCGAATTTACTGATTCTCAAATTATTGTAATGCTGGGAGAGAATGGGACTGGAAAGACAACCTTCATCCGGATGCTGGTATCTTTTTTTTTCTTTTTTTAATCTTTTAAAAGAAATTGAAATTACTTTCACTTCTGTTGTATTACAAATGCTGTTCTAATTATTACTGCCTCCATCTAAAAATAAATGCCCAGTTTTGACCTTTTCTGGACAAAATTATAATTTTAAAAATAAAAAATGTAGCATATATAGTTGCGCTTTTTAAATTACAAAGAGGGAAGGTTGTAGTAAATTGCGTGTAGTTTCTTAGAGTGATATTCACTCGTAATTTTGAAAAACTGGTACGAAAATAAATTCTAAAACTGGTCAATTTGACTAAAAATAAGTCAAAAAACTGGGCTGTAATTTTGGGATGGAGGGAGCATAATCATTCTAAGGTGATGTTCTTTTACTTTCCAAAACTTTTGCAGGCTGGATTATTGGAGCCTGATGCTGTAGAAGACTCTGATGCAGAGATTCCTGAGTTCAATGTATCTTACAAGCCCCAAAAGATCAGTCCGAAATTTCAAAGCACAGTCAGGCACTTGCTACATTCAAAAATTCGTGATTCATATATGCATCCTCAGTTTGTATCAGATGTCATGAAGCCTCTTCTTATCGAGCAACTCATGGATCAAGAAGTTGTGAATCTTTCTGGAGGGGAGTTGCAACGAGTCGCATTATGTCTGTGCCTTGGGAAGGTAACTATTTACGATTTTAGTGTTCTTGTGTTTTATGCATTGATTACTAAGTTGGTGGGCCCAAATTTCCTTGCAGCCTGCGGATATATACCTAATTGATGAACCAAGTGCTTATCTCGACTCTGAGCAACGTATTGTTGCGTCCAAAGTTATAAAGCGATTTATACTTCATGCAAAGAAGACTGCGTTTGTGGTTGAACACGACTTTATAATGGCAACTTATCTGGCAGACAGAGTCATAGTGTACGAGGGGAGGCCATCAATTGATTGTATTGCAAATGCTCCTCAGTCTTTGTTGACTGGAATGAATCTTTTCTTATCTGTAAGTCAACTTAATTATCCTTTTATTAGTTTTGCAATATATGGGCTAGATAAGATATGCCCTCAATTTGCTATACGAAATTTTATTCTCGATTTTTGTGCAATCATTATAATGAATGCAACTCGTTATATTTTTTTGCAGCATCTTGACATCACATTCAGGCGGGATCCAACTAATTTTCGGCCGAGAATTAACAAGCTGGACTCAACCAAGGACAGGGAGCAGAAATCAGCTGGATCCTATTATTACCTGGATGACTAATACGTTTATTGAGAGGTATGTTACTCTATGACTAACCTTTATGTATGTAGCCACCAGACAATTAATTCGAACATTCTTTTGGTGCAGGTGCTTGATATTCTCATTTTGGGAGCCCGTTATTCATGTTATCTTACCCATGTGTTTCTGACATAATGATTACAGCGAGAGGGGCTGAGTTTTGGGGAGAGATGGGTTTTGTATACACCATGTTAACTTTCCATGTTATTTTCTGTATATTCACCATGTTAACTTTCCATGTTATTTGCTGTATATTAGTTTTGACCATGTTGGGTGAACGAATTTTAAGGTTTTTTCTTTTTTGGGGACTTTCTGCTTGTACCTTGTTTAAGTTTGTGAGTATAACTAGAAATTCGAGGACATTGTTTTTTTGGGAAAAAGCCTTACCCCTTAACAAACAATTGATCGTTGAATGCTATTATTAAACAAGTATATGGACCGAACAAGGAATGATTTTCTAAGCAAAGGATACAAGCCTGTCTCAACGACTCTATAAGATAATACATCTCATACAGCATGTATCGTTTTAGTCAAAACTGATTGGTACTGAAACAATTAAACGTAGATAAAGAAAGAACCCCAAAATTCTACCCAGGGAGAAAGTCCTCTAGGAGCTAGGCTAGAATTAATTGCAAAATTTCCCCGAGTTTTGGATACTGTGAAATAATCAATAAAATGTACTGACCAATAATTTGTTCAAATACAAATCCGGAAGAACAAGCCAATCCCATGGTACTTAAATATTTTGAGCCAAATATGTGGACGAACAATGCATATGATTGGTCGTGCTCGATATAATATTGTCATATTGAAGCAACAAATTCAAAATTAATGGACAATGAATAGATTAGTCTATCTTGTTTATATATTGAGCTTTAGTTATTTAATTATCATCTTATATCTCTAACACCCTTTAAACCAAAATCCAGTAATTGGGAAGGAAAATATCTACATTAACACCAAAATGAGAGTAAAACAGTATATAAATCACAAACAATCAAAATCCTAAAACAAGCAAATCCAGCATTTCAAAAAAAAAAAAAAAATTGTAAGAAACAGGAAACAATTTTTAAGGTTGATTGCATCCGAGTAAAAACTTGTTATGGAGATCAGCCAAAAGTGCACACAACATGAAATTTAGTGTCCATTTTACTAGGCTGAGAAGTGGGAACATATACATATAATAAAGTTCCCATTCCACATTAACGGTTGATAGTGATACCAAGGGCTAAGATATGACAATAATCAACTAAAAATAAATTCAATGATAAGAAACAACATAACACAAACATTTTTCATTTTATTGACCCTTCCGCGCCCCCCGCTACCCCCCCCTTCCAATTTTCTAACCATCAGAAATCAATGACAGTAAAGTCCACCAAGATCTGACCAATACCAATTCCAAATCATACTGCTACTCTATTATATATGGACCTACTTTTTAACAGATTAGTGAGAGAGTACCACAAACCTACAGCAACATGAAAATAGCAACCACAAAGAACACACCAATAGCCAATGCCGCTGCATCTCCATCAATCCTTTTGCAACCCATAGAGAAAGCAATATTGTACTTCATGGTCAAATTGGGGTACATAATCCCCCAGTTCTCTCTCAACCCGTTTCCACTACTGCCTTGCTGCTCGCTGGCATTATCAAACAACTCATACACATAAGTCTCAGCGACTCCTTCCTTCCTCAGCGGCGTTCCCAACCCAGATCTCAGATGCGAAAACAACCCCTGTAGGTACATTTCAGAGTAATGGTGGCGCGCCTCAGGCTCACTCCCGCTGGTGTAACTTGGCCAACCAGTCTCCGTCACCACCACCGGTATATTCTCGTGTCCGGACACTGCCATTGCAGCAATGACGGCGTCGACCATGACGTCGAAGAGGTTCCGGTACCGGACTCCGGTGACGGAATCGTCCCGGAAGCTATACGGGTGGTCTTGAAATAGGGCGAATCCAATTGGGATTTGTGGGTTTACTCTGTAGACCTTGTAAGGGTGGATGTTGATGAAGAAGGAGGAGTTTGTTTCTTTCAAGAAATCAAGCAAGGGTTTGATAATGAGGGTGTTGATGGGTTCTTGAAACTCGGCTGCTGACGGAGGGAAGGGGGTGCTTATGATGTCAATGAAGGAGAAGATGGTTGAGATAGTGATCTTGGGAATCCCAAGTGATTGGAGGGAGAGGTGGAGGTTTCTCATGGCGGGGAGGAGGTGGTCGGTGAGGTCGGCTGGGGATTTGGTGAGGGCGTTAGAGCCGACGGAGATGGCAGAGATGTGAGCCCGGGGGTAGAAGGGGACGACGTGGGTGTAGAGCCAGAGGAGGGCAGCGGAGCGGTTGGCAGCGAAGGAGGGGAGGAGGTGGTTCGGGACGTCAAGAAGGAGGGACGTGTTGGAGTAGGTGAAGGAGCGGATGATGGTGGGATCCGGGAGAGGGAGGCGGATGGCGGTGATGCAGTGGGATTGCAGGGCGTTGGCAATTTTTTCTGGCGAAGGAGTATTGGTGGATGTGGGGATGTAGGTGACGCCGATTGTGGGACTAGTAGTGGCCGTGCCTATGGAGATGGTTGTGCCCGTGGCTGTGGTGGGTGTGAGGAGGAAGAGGAACAGGATAGAGAAATGAATTGAGAACTTCATTTTGGGACAGATTGTAAATGTTTTTCTTGTGAGGGTTTTAGTTACGGACAAGAGGAGGTTGGTATGCGCAGGGTACAGACGGCATATTTTAGCGTGAGGGAGGCGTTAGTTTGGTTTGTTAAGAGTTCGTTATTTTGGCGGCAGAATGAACTAGGGGGCAGATGGTGAAACCTGGCAACTCGCTTATACGATATCAATCACAGTCGCATGGGAAATAAACTTGTCACGAAGAATGTAACTTCAATACTTCATGAAAAAAACATTATTCTCTTGATAATTTCGATTTTATTTATTTACAGTAAATAATTTTTCCTTTTCATTGTTTTCTTTTTTATTCTTTTCCAAATATGTCAAAAATGAGATCGCCTGCCAATTATTTTAATTTTTAAAAAAAAAGATATGCCCATAAAAATAAAATGGAGAATTTCAGTTACATAATAAATGAACAGGATTTCAAGATCTCATACGATCAGTATTTTAAATTCGGTAGCGGATGGAGGACTTAATTCCTAGTCAGATATAAAGGGGGATTAATTGGATGTAGATGCTCATCCAATGTAGTTGGAAAAGGACTCGAGGCCTAGTTATGAATTACTTAGACCTATGCGAAAATTTTCAGAATATAGCATATGATATACTTTTTCGTCCTTATAAGGTCTTATACAAAGTTTTGTCACATATATAATTACTCATCTTAGTAATAAATTAAATATTTATTTTAATTAATACTAAATATGTGAAATATTTATATTTATGTTATTGCTAAGGGTTAGGAAAAGAGAATTTAGACTTTTTGAATTTGGAAAAAAATATAGTTAATGATTATGGTTTGAACTTCTTGTTACGGGCTACCAAATGAAAAAGTACTGGTGTCATGCCCGTCATTAAAAATAATTTGGTCGGGCTCAAGTGTGATTTGGTTGCATTTAGGGTGCGGAGCTCTTGCCTATAATGGCGCTCGTTACGGTTTGATTTTGAGTGTAACCTTGTGTAAAATTGCTTCAAACTGTCTTAGAGGTATGGTTAACTATATTGTTGAAGTTAGATCGTCATTCTTTTAACGTCCTCAATTTTTTCAATAGTGGATTCACATGCAAAATAAGTTGTCAAGAATACTGTCATCTTTAATGCTGCGAGTCATCAACTTTGGACAACTCTTCCTGTTATAATCATATGTCTTACATCAAATAATACATTGTAGAAGCAATTTGTTTTATTTAAATATTAAGGTCTTCACATAATAAGGGCTCATGTGGCGGTGTCGCAAAATAAAAAGATTACATATTAAACACAAACGAAGTTAGGCAAATCCGTACACTTATTCTACAGTATAACACATAGGTCTAATATTCCACATTTTCCTTGTCTTTGGACATTCTCTCGTTCCGTTATTTCTGGAAGGTTTGAAAACATTTGCAAGAATGAGTGATTAATTAATTGCTTGATAAGATACTACTCTAATTTTGTTTATAAAAATAAACTTCCAGTCAAAAGGAATAAAAATGTTCAAGTTTCGATAGTAAAATATTTTCTTTAATTCATGAGCTTAGTATGAATTCCATCATAGCATGCATATATAATTTCACGATCTTTAATATGAAATCATGCTTTAAACATTTATTTGAGTATGAACAACATTATCAACACAAAGTCATCTACTTAGCTTCGACACCAAGTCAAGTCTAAGCAACATATATTTATCTTGCATAACGTTGTAGGGTTTCAGAAACATTGGTCTTTACTCATGTTTACTACTCGATCTCATATAATCATGTGATTATGATAATGCTTAACAAATAACATGTTATACATGATAGATATATATAACAACAATTACCAATTAAATAAGTTCAAGAATTATACTTGAACAAATACTCAACGTATAAGCAAATTGAAACTTATACAACATGGCAAGACAATTATAGCACGTATAATGGAACAACAATTATACGTAAGAGGTTAACTTAAATGTACTTGTCTTGACTAAGCTTTCTAAATATTCCAAGAGACTTTCTTTACACTCTTAGGGTTTTCTTCTGCTCTCATGTGCGCTCTTATCACATAAAACAACATATAGTTAGTACCTTTAACTTGATTAGGTTTCTCTTTTACAAGAATGTAAACCTAAACATATTGGGTTTCATCTAGGGTTTTGAAAACAACTCAAACACACACATAATGACTCGGAAGACAAAAATGTCATTATCTTGATGACTTATCCTCTGTCATATTCCGTATGATTTTTCTCGCGTTTATCTTGGGGTGATTTCAACCCTAAAATATGACCTAATACAATAAGCAAACAAGCACAATTAGGGTTTTGAGGATTAGGGTTTATAGGAAATTAGGATTTTCGTAACTCTTCCTTGAAATTGAAGAATATTTATGCTTAACATAAAATATAAAGTTCCCTTTAAAAATAGAAGTTAAAGTTCAATAGCAAGGATATTTTAGGTGTTTACAATTGTGACTTCCAAACTAGGGTTTGATGTAATTTAAATAAGGTTTGAAGAAACTAGGATTTATTCTTAAAGAAATTAGGGTTTGATAATTTGTTCATTTGATAAACTTTGCATGGCACAAAAAAAAATTATTATCTTTATAAGTAAACATAAACATTACAAATATTAAGTGATTTTTTTTTGTTCATAAAAATAACCTAATTAACATAGAATATTTTCAAATTCGGCAAAAAATAATTTTTACTCAAATATTTTCGGATATGGTCTTAATCAAGTTTAAATTACTTGGGCTTAAAGTGTAAGAAATATGACTAGGCTTGGGGTTATTTGCAGCCCATTTAGTTCTTGAAAGTAAAATAATTTGGGTTTGTAAAATTTTCAGTTGGCACAAGTTTTATAAAATTTACAACTCAACAGCTTGGGTTGGTCTTATGTAAAGTTTTGATTGAATTTAAAAATATAATGGGTTTTTGAGATTAAATTGTTGGACCCAATCTTGTGCAACTATTTGTTTAGGGTTCTTGGCCCCTATGTTAGCAACATAACAAAAATAGTTTAGGCCCATTATTTTTTTTGTTTATTTAACATTTTGAAAATATTTAGGACTTTCTTTACACATGAAAGAAGCAACTGCTGGGCCTAGTATTTAACATTTTTGGTGTGGACAAAATTCTTGCTAGGTCTAAACAAACAAAAAAGAAAAAAAAAAGGACAAAATTTTTCCTAGGGCTTCAGAGGCATTACAAGAATTTCACATTTTCCTATATGCATATGGGATTTCAGGCTGTCAAGAACTACACCACCAGCCTATTTCCATCACTGCCCTCTATGGTTGTTCTAATACTGGCCAAAGCAACAAACATGAATACATTTGCCCATAATTTTGATTTGATATAGCAACAACTTGATTGGCTTGATCCATTAGACAAACCGATCAATCGGATGAGAAAGAGCAACATGAGAAAGAAAAATAAGACATTTTCTCTCTTATTCAAAATCGACTAAGATTTCCACTGAGAATCATGTTCTAACAAAAGGGAATAAGGGTCGGACTAACTATTGCATATGGGAACACATCTTAGCAACAAAAAGAAAATCAACTAGGCAAACTTTTTAGGGTTCAAAAACCCATTGCAAAATGCGACAATAGACTCAATTCTAGACAATTTCTTCACGCTTTACAAATTGACTTTAGGATTGTATGGATGAAATTTTGCATGCTTAAATTGTTTGTATCCATGCTAGGCTTAGGAAATTGTTGAAATCCCTTGCTCCTTAAAGTTTGATTTATGAATTTGTTTCAATTCACTTTTCGTTAACTCTAGATTTTGAAATACTTCAGAAGGACTTTAAAATTTGAAAAACTTAGACTTCCATGGTAATCTTTGGTATTTTTGGTTATTGGAGAAACACTTGAGATAGGAGAAAAAAAAAAAATGATGATGCAATGAAAAATAAATAAATAAATATAAGAGTTGAAAAGAAACTGGAGCAAAATGTCCATGAACTCTATAGACAAAGCCTATGCGAAAAATGCAAAGAAAAATCAAGTGTTCCTTTGAGATTTTGGTATTCAAAGGGACAATATATGTCTGTGGATAAGAGAAACCGTTCATATGGCCGGAGGTCTATGTTATCGAGCTTAATAGTAAATGTCCAACTTAGTATTTTGATATGAGTTAATACACATTGCACTTGAGCAGATGGACACTTATAGATTAGATTGAAAGGAGTAAGGGAAACTCATGAGGACTTAGACTCGTTATGGATACTTGTGATTTTAGTTTTGTGAAGTTTTGTTTGTGCATGACAAGGTGTTAATTTATTGGTTATGGCTTACTGGTCTTGGATAATTTTCATCACCAAATTTGTTATTTCATAATTTTTCGGTTGGTTTGAAAGTTATAAATCAAGAGGTTGAATTTCTCGAAGGTATTTTTAATGTTTAGTTTGCTTGGGGATAAACAAGAGTTTAAGCTTGGGGGAATTTGATAAGAGATTTTATTACTTAATATTTTGACATAATTTGCTCTTGATTTTTTGTTATTAAGTGAATAATCTGTTTAAAATTATTAACATTTGTCATATTTTTAGTTTGAATTACTACTCATTGTTTGGACTTTATTTTCTAGGTTTTTAGGTCTATTTGGTGCAAATTTGGGCTTGGAATGGA